>JAYMFT010021576.1:0-16394 GCA_038088735.1 Panulirus argus
CTCTCTCTCTCTCTCTCTCTCTCTCTCTCTCTCTCTCTCTCTCTCTCTCTCTCTCTCTCTCTCTCTCTCTTCAGCAATACTTCCACATCTCTCCAACAGTGTCTCCTCTCAACTATTGTCTTTTTCAGTCTTCCTGCACTGTTTCTCCATCTCTTCATCATAGCCTTCTCCAGCTCTCCAACACTGTTTCTCCCTTCTCTCCAACATTGTCTCTAGTCTCTCTCTCCATAACTATCTTCATCCTTCCTTCCGTTGATTTGGCAGTTTAGAACTGTTAGAAATTATTCATATATACTCGACAGTCAAGACAGACACACACAGACAGACACGCTTCCACATACTGATTACCTCACTGGAGACATCTGCACGTGTCTCTGTATACATGTCTCCTTTATAGCACACTATCACCACCATATTTTACACCGTCACTATGGCACATCATTGCCGCCTTAGCACACTGTCTCCACCATAACTCATTATCACCAGCACATCACACTGTCACTTTTAAATACCATCATTACTGTAACACATTATCACCATATCCCATGATCACCATATCCCATTATCACCACCATAACACACCATCACCCTACTATGCTGTTTCCCTCATATCACTTTATCATAACCAGAGCACACTAACACCGTGATAACACACTACCACCACCATAGCACGGTATTACCACCATAGCACAGTGTCACCGTCATACCGCAGTATAACACATTATCACCACTGTACCAAGTTATCACCATTATAACACATTGTCGCCACCATAACACACTATCACCACTATGGCATATCACAACCTCCATAACATACTATCACCGGCTTAACACACTAGCATTACCATAACACACGTACCAATCCATCACCGCCACACTATCATGACTTAGAATATCGCATCTTCCAAATCATACTATCATCACCGTAACACTATCACCACTATAGCACACTATCACTACTATAGCACACTATAACCACCATAGCATACTATCACCATCATAACACTTTCTCAGTCATAACACACTTTCACCATCACAACACACAGTCACCACTGTAACACATTATCACCACCATAACAAACACTCACACCGTAATACACTATCACAATAATAACATACTTTCACTATCACAACACACTATCGCCACCATAACACATTATCACCACCATAACACAATATCACCACCATAGCTAGACGCGAATTCGCATCCCTTGCTTTTAGTACCATTTCTTCCCTATTCCCAAACATTACAATATATCTGCCTCCGATATCTTCATCAACCCCTCCATGCACATTCCGTCACCAATACAGTCATCACTATATCAACATGACCTTACCACTAAACCAGTCACCATTATCACCATCATAACATCAGCACCATCAACGTTCAACCATTTACTCAACACGCCATCACATTAAGCTTAACGCCACCACCATCAACAGTATGCCACCATTTCACTCATAACGATGACCATCTGTCATTTCTGCCACAGAATTCGTCTTGTAATATTACCAGCATTATTTTCATCCAAGGTTGACGCCAGCACTACAGCAAGATTAACATTGTGCGCGAACTTCTAATACTCACAGGTAAGTCATATATATATATATATATATATATATATATATATATATATATATATTTATATTTATATGTGTGTGTGTGTGTGTGTGTGGTTCTTCTTATATGATATTATGATGGTAGATGGATATGCTTATGTTGACTTCGCTTCGTCTTTAAGTCTAGAAGATTTTGTTCATGTTCTTTCAGAGATTGTTTGAAGGCTACAAGGGGTAACCAGTCTCATCCCTCAGCAGCCTGAGTTCTGCTCCTTTGGAACGTGACATAATTAGCGGACACCTGAATGCTACCTGGAACCATTACCGTCAGTGAAGTCCAGCGTTGTAAAGAAGAGGGTTTACCTCTGGCAAAGTCATTTATCCCACGGAGAGTTTCACTCTCTTAAGCCAGGTTTGCACTGCAAACCGAATAGATGGATTTGTACACTGGGAATGACTGCTGTCCTGACTGTTGTAATTACTACGGTCGCCATATTTTGCTATCCCGTTCTTGCCCCTCGCTGTTCCCATTACATATTCATCCAGTCGATGCCTCGTCTGGTGTGGCCACGTTCATTCCTCTCACGTTTGCAAGAGATGAAAGGCCAGTTTCCTGAGGTAACATAGCTCTTGGGTCTGTGAGTCCATAACTCGCAAAGATGTGCAGCGAATGACGTGTTCGGCGCCATAAACTGTGTGAGCCGTCCAGCTCTCCATGTGGGAAGTGTCTGGCTGAGTATCGTAACGCTGCCACGTTTGACACCATCCACGTCTCTGGAAGTGTTGAGTCTTGTGACCGCTTTTGCTTGTCCAGGGTCTCTCTCTGATGGTACGACCAGCTGTGTCCAGCTGAACACGTCCACATTAACAAATAGCCATCTGGGAAGCAGTCACTAGTGTTGTTCGTGATATTGATTGTAAAGTATATTCTCCATATTTATCTTAAACGGTTTCTCAAGATATTTATTTTTCATCCATGTCAGTGAGTGTGAGGAAGGGATGGACGATTGATGTCGCAAAACACGAAAACAAAAATTCGAACTCAGTCGAGGCTGGATCTGCAGCTCCACATGACTGCCCTCGCCGTGCCACGCCTCACGGTCCACCTCTCCTCATAACGCTCATCCTCACACATGCAAATCATATTGCTCATGGAGTCTGTCCGTGATCGAACCCGAACTCTCGTTGTGACGGACCGTGGCGTCTCGCTGCGACCGAGCCCGGAGACGTAACAAACGACATATGTTCCTCTCGTTGTTTCGTCCGCTGTTTGTGTTGTGCCTCGGAGTCCCGTCCGTCGACAATATCCCCTTTGTCGTTGTGTCGTTCGTCGTGAGTGTTTCCTGCGGCGTTGTCTGGTCAGCAACATTGTCTCCAAGTGTTGCATCACCTTGCAAGTTGTACGCGATCCAGCAGCGCCCTCACTGGACTCGAACTAATGGAACATTGAGTCGAAACTTCTTATACAGACTTGGATGACCTGAGAAAACCACCGAGGAGAAAAAATCCATATCCCTGCTGACCGGTGGATAGAGAAGACTCATTAGCGAAAGTAAAAGTGCGCGAGGCGGTCGGTACAGCACGACTGAGATGGGATGGAGCAAGAGGAGGGCGGGACTCGGAGCGGCTCTCCTGACGCTGAAGTAGCAGCCGCCATGTTGGTGTGTCACAACCAGTTGACTCTAGTTGATTTTTTCTTCGTTTTTTTCTTTGTTGTTTTGGTAGCAACTGTTGAGTAGAGTCACGTGTTGTCTTCTGCAGTGTACGATCTGGGCTTCATTAATTGTATTTTATTACCAGGACTGACTCGCTTCTTTGACCAGGAATGAAGATATCAGAGTTCACAGTTGACGCTTTCTTTCATTATGGTTCGATAGAAGCAATATATATATATATATATATATATATATATATATATATATATATATATATATATATATATATATGTGTGTGTGTGTGTGTGTGTGTGTGTGGATAGGAATAAAGACATGGTACACATATAGAAGTTTAGATGGGGAAACAGTAGTGGAAAAAACTAACACGCACCAGAAGGACAGCAATGGTGCTACATGGAATCCACCTACACTATTAGAAAAAGCCTTAGGCTCATGAAAATATATACCACGGACACGGTAAGAGAATGAAACATCATTTCCACGACAGAAAGACTAGACATCAACATGCACATCTCACACTGGAAAACAGAAAAAGAAAAACTGGAAAATAAACAACATGAAACCATTAACGAGGCCTGCAGGCGCCCTGAGGGCAGGGAGATGGATCTTGGAAAGTGAGGGACAGAGGGCACAGGGAGACGGGCCTGGGGAGTTGAGGGACAGAGGGAGAGGACGGGCGTTGCAGGGACGGGCAGAGGGACGGACCTGAGGAGGTGAAGAGTCACACTTCAAAGCACTTACACCACACGTCTCTAAAGCTATTTTCCCTTTCTCTACTCTCCCTTCCCTGCCCACCCCTTCCTTTACCCCTTACAACCCAACCAATAAAGAGGGGTGGGGGAAGAGATGTGACAAGGAGGGAAGGTCTGGGGGAGGGGAGAGACCAAGGAGGGTGAGGACGACAGCCAGAGAGACAAGAGGGGATGAGGGACGGAGGCGGGACCAGGGCGAGAACAGGACGCCGTGGAGAGAGAGCACGGCTGGGAGGAAGGATATACGTGGCCAGGAAGGGGAGGATGGTACTCAAGAGGAGGAGGAGGATGGTCAAGAGGGGAAGAACTATGGCCAAGAGGGGGAGAATGATATATGCAGGATCCATTCACCAACTTCCGCCTCCAGTCCACCAAACATGTGGCATTACTCATCAAATGTACAGTCCCAAACGCAACACCTGAAACAACCCCAGAACTCATCACCACAACGATCATCATTTCCCAAACAACATATCACTCAGTGTTGACACATCATTGTAAACTTAACATGATGATCCCAACTCATCACCATTTACCCTAATGGTAGTAGAGCAATGGCCCCTGCAAATCTAAGGCATACTCCTCTGACTAGACTTTATTGTGTGACTCTGCCACCAGTGAGAGGGAGGGCTCAGGTGGTAGTGTACTGGCCCCTCCCAAGGCCCCAGCTAACTCAATGATTATCCCATCCCCTACCCTTGGAACAACCCATTAGGTAGTAGGCTGTTGACAGCACCCGCCCATGGTGGTACTACCGTCCTGACTAAGGAGCGTTAAAGTGGTGTCTGGAACCATCTTACACTCTCCATGTCAGGATTGCTGGTCTTGTTTCTGTCTCATCAAAACGGGACTACCAGGCTAGTCCTGCCATCTTCTTACAAGCAATATACACCTATTCAAACCTTGTATTTTTCACACGAGTACTCTAGCCAACTCCTGTTTATTCAAACTTCTTTAAGTATTATCATGAAAGAGTCCAAGAAATCTATGGCCCCTAGTCCCCGGCATCATGCGGTGCAAAGAATCTCTCGGTTTCCGTCTGACTCTGCTGCCAATGAGAAAGGGGGCTCTGACAGTAGTAATACCAGCCCATCCCACGACCTTTCTCTCTCTATTAGGCCTTCCCCTTTTTTTGTTCACTATACCAACTTTTGTGGTCGATTCTAGTAACCCCTCCTCTGTTGAACACCATCTGTCTAGTACCTCTCCTAAATATCTTACTTCTCTCTGGCACAGAGCTGTCTAATGATGTCCTCACCAGTCCCTCTTTCATATCCAACCACACTCTCTACTTACGATCCCGGTTCAAAGGAGATGTCTGAGCTCATTCCAACATCAACAAGAACCTTAAGTCCCCAAAGTTTGATGTTATGCGGCTCAAGGTCTGTCTCCCAACTACTACACTTTTCCTCTGTTTTGCCTATTGCTCTCCAAAGTCTAAGAATTCTACATCGTTTTCAACATAAAAAAAAGACTCCATAAACTCTTGCCATGACACTGTGGCATCCTCTCATCCGCAAGCTGAGATCCCCTGACTTGGGAATTTCAACGTTTACCATAAGGAATGGTTGAATTCCTCCCATACGGATGATGGAGGGATTGAAGCCCTCACGTGAGGTTCTCCATTCTCAGTGATATGGGGCAAATTATCTCCAACCCGACCCATATTCCTGACCGCTGTAAACACTAGCCTAATATTCTAGATTTGTTTTTCACCTCTAGTCTAACCCGCTGTAAGTACACAATCTGGCCCCCAACTGCTTCATCTGATCACACTCTCATAATTGCATCTGTTTTAACAGCACCTCTCCCTCCAGCAGCCCCTTCTAAGCGTAAATACTGACACCTCAACAAAGCTGCCTGGAATATCTTATGTAACTTCTTTTCTGACTTTCCTTGGGTAAATTGCTGTGGTGATGCTCCTGTCTCTGCCAAACGCATATCAGAGGTTATTCTGCCGATCCATGGTTCAACCGTTCATGTTCTGAGGCCATTCAGGTAAGGGATCAGGCACATCGGGCTTGGAAAAACTCTCCTTCCTCTCAATTCCCATTCAGCTTTTATTACTGCCCGTAATCACTGCAAGCGCGTTATCCGAGAGGCGATGCGTTCCTTTATTCAGAGGCTTTATTCAGAGGAAGAGCGATAACCTCTCCTCGTCATCCACTGATAGGTTTTCCGGGTCTCTAGCTAAGGTCATCTCTAACAACTTCTGTCGCTCTACCTTTTCTTCACTTTTTCGTGCTGACGGTACTATAACTGTCTCTACCATAGACTAAGCTAATTCATTTATGGTTCCTGTTTCTCCTATACCTCCATCTTGGATGGTTCTGACATCCTTCACCCCCTGATGCTCCTCTTTCTAATCCTATGCCCCTCCTCGTAATCTTTTTTCGGACTGTCCGAAAAGTGCTTCTCTCTCTGGACACAAGCAAAGTTTATGGTCCTGATGGCATCTATCCCCGAGTACTGAAAGAGTGTGCCTCTGAACTAGCACCTGCGATTGCTCGTCTGTTCCGCTTCTGTTTAAATAAAAACCAAAACTTTTCCCATTCCTTGGAAGCATGCACTGATACATCCCATCCCTAAGAAGAATGACCGTTCTGACCATTCTAACTATCGTCCTATTGCTTTTACATCAACCATTTCCAAGTCTTTGAATCCCACCTCAACTCCTATGTCCTAAGACACCTCGAAACTCATCTTCTCCTCTCTGATCACCAGTGTGGCGTCCGTAAGGCGAGATCCATTGGTAATCTTACTAATTTCTGGTCATCATCCCTGAAAGATTTCGGAGAATCACATGTACATCCTATTGACATATCCAAAGCTTCTGACAGGGTGTGGCATCGGGGTCTGATGTCTAAGCTCCACGCCCTCACTTTGCTCCTTCAAATCTGGCTTCCTCACCAGCCGATCTATCTCTGCGGTTGTTGATGGATCAGCCTCCCCACCACCCTTCTCCATCAACAGTGGTGTCCCTCAAGGGTCTGTCCCGTCCCCTAAACTTTTTCTCCCTTTATCAACGATTTCCTCTCCTCCACAAGTAATCCAATGCACTCATACGCCGACGATTCAACAATGCATTCATCCACATCCTTCAGTTCCGCTTCTTCTCTCACTCAATCTGCATCTCGTTTTGACACAGCTTCATCTAGAAACTCAGACTAGGACAGGATATCTCCGCGGGTTAGACGAAATATAATTGTTTAATGCCTCCAAGACCCAGTTTCTACCCATTTCTCTATCGAAAACTCCTCACAACTCTCATCTCTCCTTTGACGGTTCTGTAATTTCACCTTTTGATTAAATGAACATATTTGATATTACTGTAACATCTACTCTTTCTTGGAAACCCCACACTACGGGAATTGGTAAGTCTGCCTCTAAGAAACTGGTGGTCCTATTTATAAGTTGAAACTTCTTTCCTCCTGAACAGTTGCTCCGTTTATATGAAGGATTGATTCGTCCTTGTATGGAGAACTGCTTTCACATCTGTGGTGTTTCTAGCTCTGCATCCTTACTTGACAGAGTCGAGTCCAAAGCCATCCGACTTATAAACTGTCCCAGGCTAACTTCGAAACTTGACCCCCTTGCCCTACACCGCAATGTCAGTTCACTTTCCCTCTGCTATAGGTATTACTTTGGTTTTTTCCCCCTCGAGTTGGCTGTTTGCGTGCCCCCACCACTAGGTAGATCATGCAATACTCTGCAAGCTGCTGCGTCACATGATTACAGTGTGGCCATCGGCAACTTAAGTGTGGGCCGTTTTGATAACTGTTTCTTTTCCTAAACCTCGAAGCTTTGGAGCTCTCTACCTTCTCATGTCTTTCCTATTAATTATGACCAGGCACATTTTAAAAGACGGGTTTTTCATTTCCTCCAAAATTCGTAAATACTTTCCCTTGTCTTTTCTTTTTCCCTTTCATAATTCTCACTATATTTCAGTTAAAGACCGACCTTGATGCAGACTTCTGTCTGTGACTGTAGCCTTCACCATAAAAGAAAAAAAAAATATGCTGTGCTCACTCGCATCATTCACTGTCACCATCGAACATCTCCACATTTCCTCAGACGCGGTACTCCCTCCCCACCTAGAAGCCCTAAAACGCTAACATCCCCAGCAGTAGAATCTTCACGGCCAGCCTAGCCTAGCCAAGACTGGCAAAGACTAAGCTGTCATGCTACGGCGTTCCTCCTGGAGATGACGGGTATGGTAGATAGGCTCACAGCCCAACACACTCACCTGATGTTCATCCATCACTTGACATCCCCCCCCCCGGGCCAATTACACCCCCACCAGCCACGGGGGTCAGCCTCCGCGGTTGGCCATAGAGAATCGGTTCTAATTACCCTGGAGAAGCGAGAAACAGTGGCCACACACACACTCAGTTTCCCCGACTCCTGCAACTGTAGCTCTGGGTGGCTGCCGTGTATATCACGATACAAAATAAGACAAGAAAAGGCGTGACTAAAACCCGGAGGAGAGAGATAATAAACTCTGTACATTCCAGAGGGTCAGTCGAACAAAGCGGTTCATTCACTATCGGATTACGTCAGTGACTCGCCTCTTATCCTTAAACCGGAAATTACAAGTGGCCACAGTGCCAGCCGGAGGTAGTGTTCCAGGCCCAGCCACAGCCACACACACACACACACACACACACACACACACATTCTATGTACCAATGGCCGCCATCACTACCCTAACGTGGTATCAGCAACATTTAGATTGCTAATTTCGCCAGCGAGATACTGGGGCCTAGATAAGAGCCTCATGCTCCTCCCTCACACACTACCCTCACTCACTGTACACCCCACGAACGACACCCTCTATATACACCTCCTGCCAAACACCTTTCCCCTCACCCTTCTCCAAATTTCCTTCCTAACCCTCTGTCACCCTAAACCTTACCTTTACAATCAATGTTTACCATCACAAATGACGGTTCTCATCACCCTACACACTCCATCATCATACATCTGCCTCGACCTCGGTCCTCCTCCCTCACTCTCTACTAAACCTTCCCAGAACCCTGTCACCCGACACTGGACCTCCTCCCTCACAACCAATACTCTCCTTCATGAGTTATCCTCACTCGCTCCGAGTACTCCCACATAAACCTACATCCTCCCTCACCAAACATCCTCACATCCTACGTACACCCTCCCTCACCCTAATCCCTTACGACCTACACCCTCACACACCCAGTAACCTCCATCACCCTACATCCTCATAATGAACAACGTCCCTCACTATACATCCTCACATCCCACGTCCATACCTACATTCTCCCCTACCTGAACGCGTCCACTTGCCGGCTACCACCTGATTAATCCAAGGCACCATCGCCATAAACAGAGCAGGAGTGTACGTATAGAGGCCACCAACACCCAACAGACATTTCTCAGTATAAACTAGAGATCATCACCTGGAGGAGCCCTGACTGTGTCACGGGACCAATATATTACGGGCGACAATCCGGGCTGTTTACAGAGCACCTGGCCCTTCTGCCATACTGGCTCCGTTAGCTCCAGCCTCCCGGGAATGCTGGCCCACTACCTGCCTTCCACCGACTCACTTTAAGTCCTCCAACACCAACCCCGCATTTTTCACTCTTAAATTCCATTCCTCATATAAACCTGCAACAACAACACAAGAAAGAAATAGGCGTCCACACAATAAACAAATGTAAAAGACACGAGTGGGAAAGTTTTAGCGACACTAAACAATAGTGAGGGGGAGAGGAGGGAATCAATAGTGTGTATCCGGCCAGGGGAGGGCGGTCAACACTGACACCAGTGGAAACACACGCTCCACACGGCCAGGGGAATGCGTCCACTGGCCGCACTCGCACATGGCTACACCTCCACATGCATGCTCCTCGCATGGCTCGACCCTCGCCTCTCCAACGACCGTAAACTTCATTCTCGCCTCAAAAACATGTTCGCCGCTCTCATATACATTTGTTTACGACAAAGCTTCCTGACACAGACATATCTCTTCAACGAGTTTGCAAACATGAAAAAGGAGGACGGGTGTATGGTGGGTGTTGGAAAAGATTTCAAATCTAGCCTTACACAGAGGGCGTAAGATAGTTCCGGGCATCACCACCGCTCTCCTGAGTCAGGAGAGGAGTACTTCCCAAAGCGGCTGCGAGCTGCCGTCTACAACAACTGAATTTACCTAAGATGGGTCAAGATGGGTTTCGTCGCGCTAAATAACGTTAAACTTATAATCTAGTTCGGTGTACAAAGACAACAAACCAAGTTCGTCCGTTAGCGAACACTGTGCCTTACTGAAATGCAGGAGGTCCCTCGCTGAAATCACCAGTGGCCCAACAAGGAAGAAACCACCCAAGGAAACCTTCCAGCCAGAGATAAACGACCAATGATTACACATTTCTCTCGGTATGCAAACGGCTGCACCTTACTAGCCCGCGTCAGCGAGGTTGTCCCAGGGACAGACGAAGAAAGGTCGTATCCGCTCACATCCATTCTCTTGCGTTATATTTTCCGTTTTCTTGTGATTTTACCTGCATTTCATGTACACTCGCTACCTATGTACTTTTTGCACACACACACACACACACACACACACACACACACACATATATATATATATATATATATATATATATAATCATCATTCTTATAACAGTAATCATATGCGAGGATCTAGCAAACTGATTATGCAAGGGACACTGACTTCTGGGCCATTTATCTCATAAACCCAATCAACTAACTGGGTAAAAATGGAACATTAATTCATTTATTTCCAAAATCAAGAGTTGTTTCGTCGCTTACAAAAGTGAAACAAATTTCCCCCTTTTAACAAATATAAGTCGACTGATGAACACTACTAAATACTTTTTCTTTTTAATCACGAAAGTTTGATTATAGCGCATAAGTGCATGGGACACCTGACGACGGTGCACTATGGTGGAGGTTACATGCAAGGCAACTGGATATAAGGACTTCCGTGGTGTAGCGGTAAACGTCGCTGACCGTGACGCTTACACGGACCGCCTGGGGTCGAGCGCAAAAGTCCGATTCCTGGTTGCGGTAGTCGGTCCACAGTCAACCCAGCTGTTCATTATCCCCTATGGGTTGGACGACAAAATGGGTTAATTAATGGCCTCACTTAGCGCTTCAGTTTCCCATGCCGTCTCAGCTAAAACAGAAAGAAAAAATCATAATGCTCAAGGCAAACTGCCTGACGACCCTTCTCAGGCCAGGTACATCAAGGATATGGAATAATTCTGAACTTTCCGTCGGGCTGTCTCGAGAAGAATAATCAAGGATGAACTGGGCTGCGGAAAAAAACTAAAAAATAAAATAACCTGAAATATGAGGACTACAAAGACAGGACAGGCCAATGTACTCAAAAGTACAATGGTCTGTATTTCTCTCTGTCTAATGGCAAAATCTCGTCATAGGAACTCTCTCTCTCTCTCTCTCTCTCTTCCACACACTCATTTCAACCGAATCCTGGACCACGGAAAGCCTTTAAGAACAAGCGGGCCGACCCCTGAGCACCACGACACGACCCTTAGCCACAAAAGGTCAAAGCTCATGTCATCATATCCAAGGGGTTGCACCGCTGAAGATGATCAGGACGACGTCACAGCTTAGATGAAGCTTTGTCACGTGCAAATCTGGCAAACTTCACATCACCCATAATACAGGCACCACCACCCTTACCCCAGGTCAGAATCTCCTCAATTTTTCCCTAAAGCAAACCTCATTTTTTTAGTCATCCAGACTTTAAGTGATGAAAAGGTTCTCAGTAAAGACTTCTGACATGATTCCTACCACCCGCAAACAGCGTGCGCCATCACCCTGCACACTCAGGTAAACTTCATGAATGGCTACAGTTTAAGTATGAATAGTTCGTCTTAAAGGATGACATGCCAGAATATTTAACACTCGAGCCGCTCTGATCAGTCTGATGATATCAGACATTTCATATACAGTACCTACGTCCACAGCACAATGAAACTTACAACACATTATGATTACCAGCTGTCCTTGCAGTCTGGAGTGACATAATGCATTATGGTGTACAGCTGCGGGTTACGACACCGCCCACCGTCCTAACCTGCAGCAGAAATTTGTGTTCCTCGTCTTTCTGGTTTCACGTCGACAAGTCTCTCATCGCGATGGCTGGACGATATATCAATGTTCCATTTCAATCTGAGGTATGTCAAGAAGTTTACGTAAACTATCGACTGTGTGGAAGGTTGTGTAAATTCTCTACAGTGGTCTGCCCTCCTGCGGACGGTAGTAGAAAAAATCTACATTAGTCTGCCTTCATGAGCCCGCCTGTGTGGCAAGCTATGCACATTACCAATGTTGGCCTCACCCACTGTGTCACAAACGATTTATGTGAAAGCATAACGCCCATCTTTACAACAGATACATAGATAGATAGATAGAAAGATACCCTAGCCTGAGCCAGGTACCCATCGTATCGACAAACCCCTAAAGGTGGATGAACAGCTGGGTTGATTGTGGACCGACTGCCGCAACCAGGATTCGAACCTATGTGCTCGACCCAGGGCGGCCCGTGAATGCGTCACGGTCAGGAACTCTAACCTCTAAACAACTGGCAGGAGGTTTCCATGGCTTATTTCCCCTTCAGCTGCGTCTGAGGTGACCTTGTAATCCTCTGGTCTGTCACGTGTCAGGGTGTTAGGTAGGCAAGCCCTCCTCCCCATCATAGCAAGGCAGACCATATATCGATAGACATATGGAATAAACTGGTCCGTTTGTTTCCAAATAGACTGACCGGCTTGCCTAAGATCCTCTCCTAAGTTTGCCGATACAAACCGCAACGTTATCATTCCTTGAACAAGACGGGACGACCACATGACGGGACGACCCCTGAGCAAGACATAACTACCCCTGAATGTCATTTCAGTGCGATCCTTGCCTATGGTGGCCTGAAACTTCAAGATAATGCCCAAAATCACGCTATCATACCCAAAGGTCGTCCCATCGTTCTCAAGGGTCGTAGCGTCATCTAGGGATTAACACCGTCTTCTCTGTACACCCGCTAGTCCTGCTTTTCACTCGATATACAGTCCACACACCTTCATCTTGTAATGGTGATGTGTGTGGATATCGAAGTACACCTTACAGTATTCAGTGCGCTGGGCCATCTCTTGAAGTCTCCCGTTGCAGTGGGCGGACAGATTGCCTTATGGTTCCGCCAGAGCAGATGGATGACCAAGCCAGTCATTGGGGACAGCTAAATATCTTCATGCGTCTGGTAAATAGCCCATCATACCGACCTCCAAAACTGACACCGTCATAAATCACCATCTTCTTTGAAGTCGTCGTCGAAGCGCTTTGAAGCGGCACTGTCTCACGACCTTGAGACCCCGTCTTCAGAGAGTATCGTGAGCAACGGCAGCTTGGGATGTCTTATCGGCCGACCTTGTGAGTCCATCCTGTCAAGTTGCGTCAGCTGCTTGGCTGTTACGTCCGTGGTACTGAACCAATACTGCAGTTTCGTGGATTCTTCCTGTTCTCTGACGAGGTTCACTCCATACTGTACTCTGGCACCGCCTGCTTCAGTCTCTCCCATCATGGGGAATTTAACCTCTTATGCGCGAGTGGCCTTCGACCTGACCCTTAAGGATTAGGTTAAACGCTTGGCAATTTACGCCCTAAGGTCGTAGCTCCAGGCTCAGGGGATTACATCTCTCTCTAATTAACAATTTCTGAGTTCATTAGAGAACGTGATAATGTGCTGGCGTGTGTTCTCCGGTGGACATTATCAGTCCTACTCCCACGTCCTGTGACGACACGAATTTACGTGAAGTAAACGGTGAAATATTACACTAGCTAACTGAGCCTTATTCATACATGCGTTTGTTTGTCTCCTCTGCTAAGCAGAGTCTTCTACACCCTCAAGATGCCACAAAATAAAGGACAAGTGTGGACTTGAGCTTCGACGCGTAATGCATTCTTCCTTCGCGATGATGGGAGCGTTCCCGTCATCGTTACACACACGTGGAGCAACCGACCCTCTCAGAATATTTCGCATATACTAAATTTTCAAACCTTCGGTAAACAGAGAAAACTTCTGATACTGTAAGTCTGGTGTTCCTACACATCAGAACGTTTTAACAATTACGCGACTTTGGTGCCAAATGTAATGGCCCGCCCTTAAACATGTTAAAGGTATTGTTCATGTACATTGAGGAAAATGGTTCTCATGGGCGTGTAACCATACCTGGACTGCGTGCGATGAGGCTACATGGTAATTGGTTTCTGTCAGCATTACTCTCCAGTCAGGTTTCAATCTTCTTCCTCCAACGTTGTAAGCGCCGTAATAAAGAGGCGAACAGTTTATATTTACGATGTACTATCTTATACGCCATCTTCATTCTGTTACATAATCAATACCTCCAGTCCCCATGTAACAGCTCGTAGGACCATAGGTTACTATGACAATCGCTTTTACAGCATACGAAACT
The DNA here is from genome assembly GCA_038088735.1 of Panulirus argus. NCBI lineage: Eukaryota > Metazoa > Arthropoda > Malacostraca > Decapoda > Palinuridae > Panulirus > Panulirus argus. Next base: position 14,476 of record JAYMFT010021576.1, read on the forward strand.
TGAACATGACAATGCGATCCACGGGTATGATGGTTTAGCGATGCGATTTCTTAGGAAGTCTTATGGTTCATTATGCACATTTAGTAATGGAAGTGAGATAGAGGATATGAAAGCATGAGTAACAACAACAGTGTAAAAATGTACAACGACACTGGATACAGGGCACAGTGCCACCAAAGGTGTAACATTATGGCAGGAAGGAGCAGCGTCAGAAGTCACAAGGAGGAATCCTACCGACGGCTGAAGAAGCCACAAGGGCTCCTTGAGTCAGTTCCACGGCCCAAGCTGCTGACCTTGTGTGTCTAAAGGCCAAGTTGGTAGCTGGACTGACTGCCCTTAGTGACCCCCAGGTATATAAATAAGGGAAGGCAAGGTCAGGTCACGGAGGTGGTCCTTAAGAGTGAAGACGGTCCTCATGGGAACTGTGGGCACAGCTGACTGGTGAAGACCAGACGAAGGCGGAGTTCTTCATAAAGGTCGAATGTGGCTTGTTATTGTCGAAAATCATAAGCTGTGACCTTATTCTGTGCCTGTGGACCGTGCAAGGTATGTGACGTTAGGAATCCATGGGTACCTGGTATAGTCTCGTGGAGACGTCAGGTCAGCTGCTTAATGCGATAATTCGAGCGGCAGCTGGTGACATGTCCCCTTCGAGCATTCGAGCACGAGCGTCACAAAGCGACACTAGAATAACTATGCCTTTAACCTGATCCTTAAGGGCCAGGCCAAAGGCCAGGCTCCCACACCTAGAGGAGGTCCCGTCGTAACTGAAGAGGTTAAGGAGGAACTAATGCGACACTTCTGTACAACGCTCCCGGAAGAGACTTCCCGGACATAATCCACGGAGTCGACATCAGGAAGTGCGGGAGGGCAGCCACGTCGCCTTCCGCACCAGACACTCCAATTAATCCTCTTGATGATATCACTTTACAATCGATCTGTTGTTACCTAAAGATCCCGCATCTTATTTCCTTCCTCTTGCTCCCATTTGGTGTGGCCTGAGGCCTTCCTCATTCCTCACAGCTTCTCTTTCATACAGCATCTGTGGACACCACCTCAGGAATATTCACCATCACGAGCCTTATATCTTACCAGTGTGATGATCGAACACCTATTGTTGTCCTCAACCACCTCCATGACGGGGGTCCGTAAGTCCCTGCAGCAACAATACTTACACGACTTTATTTTCTCTGAAATCTATCAAACGTATGAACGACAAGGGATGGTCTTTGTCACTGTACTTTCACACGTACTTTTCTCCTTTCTTTAACAGACAGTGGCGGTGGTTCGTTTTCCGGGCAGGTCCCAGAAGTCCAGCTCTTGTGTCAGGCCAGAGGTCGTGATGAGGGCTTCACCGTCCCTTCCAGAGCATGAGTGGCAGGAGTCGTCCGGGAGCACTGTACTCCCATACCCTTATTACCTGCGAGGGATCGAATGCTACAATGATGAGACCTGATATGCGGACGGCAAGAGGAGCCATTATTAATGAGAGTCACTTGGCTGTTGGAGGCATGAGCGACCATAACCCTAATATCGTAACTAGAGTAAGGTCAAAAGGACAAGACATTTGTCTACATAAATGATATATAAACCTAGGGTTTGTGGCAGGCATCTGTAGGTAATCAAGACACCATACTTAAAAGATATTATTCAAATATAAATATCTATCTGTCATTCCTGTTCGGCGATTCCAGAGTTAGCGAAGTAGGGCCAGGAACACATGACTAGGCCTTCGAGGAGATATCTTCACTTGGCTGTTCCTTCTTTTGCGAAGTAATAATACAGGATGAGAAGACTTCCAACTTCCCTCTCCTATCACTTTCAATTGCCTACGAGACGCTGGAATTACGAGGGTAGTATTCTTTATCCCCTATCCCCATGAATTATATATATATATTTTTTATACACATATTCACCTT
>JAYMFT010021587.1:0-16394 GCA_038088735.1 Panulirus argus
GTGTTCAACTGAGACGAGGTTACTAGAGAGACCACGAATGTTGGTATAGTGAATAGAAAAAGAGGAAGGTCTCACAGGGAGGGGAGAGTCATGGGAGGGGCCGGTACTGCTACTACTAGAGCCCTCCCTCTCATTGGCAATAGAGTCAGGCTGAAACCCGGAGATTCTTAGCACCCCATCCATGACGCCGGGGACTAGGGGCCATGGTCATAGATTGTACAGACATTGTCGTTACGAGCTTGTAAATGTTAGAGCGGATAGGAACTGGCAAGAGTACTATGTGAAAAAAGAAGTAATAATAATAAACAAGGTATGATTAGGTGTGTGGTGCTTGTAGGAAGATGGTAGGACTAGCCCGGTAGTCCCGTATCGATGAGACAGGAAGTAAGACCAGCAATCCTGACATGAAGAGTGTAGTATGGTTCCGGACACCACTTCAGCGCTCCTTAGTCAGGACGGTAGTTACATCCTGGGCGGCTGTTGTCAACAACCTACTACCTAATGGGTTGCTCAAAGGGGATGGAATAATCCTTAAGTTAGCTGGGGTGGTGACATCAAAAAATCGAATCACACATCAGTGATAACATCAAAAACTCTAATCACACATCAGTGCTGGCATCACAGACTCTAATCACACATCACTGGTAATATTATCAACTATTATCAAACATTAGTGGTGAACTCAAAAACAATTATCACAGACAGGTGGTGACATAAAAAACTCAATTCACACATCAGTAGTGACATGAAAAAATCTGATCACACATTAGTGGTAACATCACAAACTCTTATCACACATCTTTGGTAACATCAAAAACTATTATCAAACATTAGTGGTGACATGAAAGACAAATATGACAATTCAGTGGTGTCATCAAAAAATTTATGACAGATCAGTTGTGACATCAAATACTCATATCACACATCAGTGTTGACATGAAAAACTCTAATCACACATCAGTGGTAACATCACAACTCTTTTCACACATTAGTGGTGACATTACAAACTAGAATCACACATCAATGGTTACGTCACAAACTCTCATCATACATCAGTGGTGATACCAAGAATTATTATCACACATCAGTGGTTACATCAAATATTATTATCACATATCAGTGGTGACATTACAAACAATTCTTAGCACACATCAGCGGTGGCATCACAACCTTTTATCTCATATCAGAGGTGGCATCAAAAACTATTATCATATATCAGTGGACACAAGAAACTATTATCACACATCAATGGTGATATTGCAAATTCTTATCATACATCGCAGGTGACATCAAAAACTATTATCACACATCAGTTGTAACATCACAAACTCTTATTACACATCAGTGGTGACACCAAAAAATCTAATCACGCAACAGTGATGACATCAAAAACTTTAATCACACATTAGTGGTAACATCACAAACTCATACCACACATCAGTGGTGGCATCAAAAATATTATCACATACCAGTAGTGACATCACAAAATCATATCACATATCAAAAACTCTTATGACACATCATTGGTGACATAAAAACTCTTAATAAAATACCAGTGATGACTTCATAATCTCTTATCACACATCAGTATTGATATCAAAAACAATTATCACACAATACTGGTGACATCACAAACTATTTTCACACATCAGTGGTGACATCAAAAAATCTAATTACACATCATTGGCAACATCAAAAACTCAAATCACACATCAGTGGTGGCATCACAAACTCTAATCACACATCACTGGTAACATGAAAAACTTATATCAAACATTAGAGGTGAACTCAAAAACAATTATCACAGATCAGTGGTGACATCAAAAACTCATATCACACATTAGTGGTGACATGAAAAACTCTTTTTGCACGTCAGTGAAAAGATCATAAACTCTTATCATACAACAGTGGTGACAAAAGAAACTCTTATCAAAACATCAGTGGTGACATTACAAACTATGTTTAAACATCAGAGGTTACATGAAAAATCATCACACATCCGTGATAACATCACAAACTCTCATCATACATCAGCGATGACATCACGAATTATTATCATATGTCAGTGGTGACATCAGAAACTCTTATCACACATCAGTGATGACATCAAAAACTCATATCACACATCAGTTGTGACATCACAAACTTTCAGCACACATCAGTGGTGACATCACTAACTATTATTACATATCAGTGGTGACATCACAAATTTATATCACGTATCAGAGGAGACATCAAAAATTTATAGTACACATCAGTGATGACATCAAAAAGTATTATCACACATCACTGGTGAAAAGAAAAATTCTTTTCACATATCAGTGTTGACATCAAAAACTCTTATCACACATCAGTGGTGACATTACAAACTCTTAACACACATCAGTGATAACATCACTAGCTTTTGTTACATATTAGAGGTGACATCACAAACTTCTATCACATATAGGTGATATCAAAAACTATCATACATCACTGGTGACATAAGAAACTATCATCACACATCAGTGGTGATATTGCAAATTCTTATCACACATCAGTGGTGACATTAAAATCTCTTATCACAATCAGTGATGACATCACATATTTTCATCACACATCAGTGGTGACATCACAAACTCTTATCACAAAACAGTGGTGACCCTCAAAAACTCTAATCACACACTAGTGGTAATATCACACACGCTTTTCACACATCAGTGGTGACATTAGAAACTATAATCACACACCAGAGATCACATCAGAAAATCATATCAAACCACAATGGTGAAATCACAAAGTCTTATGACATATCATAGGTGATATATAAACTCTAGGTAACACATCAGTGGTGAGTTCACAAGCTCTTACAACACATCAGAAGTAACATCACAAACAATTATCACACATTACTGGTGACATCACCGAACTATTATCACACACAGTGATATAACCACAAACTCTTGTCACACATAAGTGGTGACATCAAAAAATCGAATCACACGTCAGTGATAACATCAAAAACTCTAATCACACATCACTGGTGGCATCACAAACTCTAATTACACAACACTGGTAATATCACAAACTATTATCAAAAATTAGTGATGAACTCAAAAAATATTATCACAGAAAGTTGGTGACAAAAAAACTCAATTCATACATCAGTAGTGACATGAAAAAATCTGATCACACATTAGTGGTAATATCACAAACTCTTATCGCACACTTTGATAACATCAGAAACTATTATCAAACATTAGTGGTGACATCAAAAGCAATTATGACAATTCAGTGGTGATATCAAAAGCAATTATGACAGATCAGTGGTGACATCAAATGCTCTTATCACACATCAGTGGTGACATCACAAACTAGAATCACGCGTCAATGGTTACATCACAAACTCTCATCATACATCAGTGATGAGGCCAAAAATTATTTTCACACATCAGTGGTGACATCAAAAACTCTTATCACACATCACTGGTGACATTAAAAATAACTCTTAGAACACATCAGAGTTGACACCACAAACTCTAAACACGCAACAGTGGTGACATCAAAAACTCTAATCACACATAGGTGGTAACATCACAAACTCTTATCACACACCAGTGGTGACATCAAAAATATTATCACACACTAGTGGTGACATTACAAAATCATATCACACCTCAATGGTGACATCAAAAACTCTTACGACACATCATAGGTGACATAAAAGCTATTAATAAAACACCAGTGGCAACTTCCAAATCTCTTATCACACATCAGTACTAATATCAAACTCTTACGACACATCATAGGTGACATAAAAACTGTTAATAAAACATCAGTGGTGACTTCAAAATCTCTTATCACACATCAGTACTAATATCAAAAACAATTATAACATAATACTGGTGACATCACAAACTATTTTCACACATCAGTGGTGACATCAAAAAATCTAAAAACACATCAGTGGCAACATCAAAAACTCAAACCACACATCAGTGTGATGGCATCACAAACTCTAATCACACATCACTGGTAACATAAAAAACTTATATCAAATATTAGAGGTGAACTCAAAAACAATTGTCACAGATCAGTGATGACATCAAAAACTCATATCACACATCAGTGGTGACATGAAAATCTCTGAACACACATCAGAGGTGGCATCACAAACACTTATCACGCATCAGTCTTGACATCACAATATCTAATCACAGAGCATTGGTGACATCAAAAACTCTTATCACACATAAGTGGTTACATCACAATCTATAATCACACATCAGTGGTGACAAAACAAACTGTTATCAAATATTAGTGGTGACTTCACAAACTATTTTCAAACTTCAGTGGTGACATGAAAAACTCTTATCACAAACCAGTGATGTCATCACAAACTCCTATCATACATGAGTGGTGACACCACAAACTCTAAGCATACATCAATAGTGACACCACAAACTCTAATCACACATCAGTGGTGATACCACAAACTGTTATCACACATCATTGGTGACATTACATACTCCAATCACACATTAGTGGCGACACCACAAACTCTTATTACACATCAGTGGTGACATCAAAAAATCTAATCACGCATCATTGCACATTAATGGTAACACCAAAAACTCTAATTACAAGTTAGTCGTGGCATAACAAACTCTAATCACACATCACTGGTAGCATCACAAACAATTATCAAACTTTTGTGGTGAACTCAAAAACATTTATCACAGATCAGCGGTGACATCAAAAATTCATATCACACATCAGTGGTGACATCGCAAACCCTGATCACACAACAGTGGTAACCTCACAAACTATTATCATATATCATTGGTAACATCACAAACTATTATCAAACGTTAGTGGTGACATCAAAAACAATTGCCACAAATCAATGATGACATCAATATCTCATATCACACATCAGTGGTGACATGAAGAACTTTGATCATACATCAGTGGTAACAAAACAAAGTATTGTCACACTTCAGTGATGACATTAATAATTCTTATCACACGTCAGTGGTGACATTACAAACTCTTAGAACATTTCATTGGTGACATCACTATCATTGCATATCAGTGGTTACATTACAAACTTTTGTCACATATCAGAGGTGGCATCAAAAACTATAATCATACATCAAGGGTGACATAAATTATTATCACACATCAGTGGTGATATTGCAAATTCTTATCACACATCAGTGGTGATATCAAAATCTCTTATCACATACCAGTGATGACATCGCAAATTCTTGTCACACATCACAGTTGACGTCACAAACTATTATCACACATCAGTTGTGACATCACAAGCTCTTATCCCACATCAGTGGTGACACCACAAACTCTAATCACACAATAGTGTTAACATCACAAACTCTTATCACACATCAGTGGTGACATCACAAACTATTATCACACACCAGTAATGACATCTCAAGTTCATATCTCACCTCAATGGTGACATCACAAACTCTTATGACACATCATAGGTGACATAAACACTTTTAATAAAAAATCAGTGGTGACTTCACAATCCATAATCACACTTCAGTAGTAACATAAAAGAAAATTATCACACATTACTGGTGACATCACAGACTATTTTCACATATCAGTGGTGACGAAATATCTAATCACACATCAGTGGTAACATAAAAAACTCTAATCACACATCAGTGGTGGTATAACAAACTCTAATCACACATCACTTGTAACATGAAAAACTATTATCAAACATTAGAGGTGAACTCAAAAACAATTATCACACATCAGTGGTGACATCAAAAATTCATATCACACGTCAGTGGTGATATGAAAAACTCTGACCACACATCAGTGGTAATATCACAAACTCTTATCACACATCATTGGTAACATCAGAAATCATCATCAAACATTAATGGTGACATCGAAAACAATTATCACAGATCAGTGGTGACATCAAAAAACTCATATCACACATCAGTGGTGACCTCAAAAATTCTGATCATACATTAGTGATAAAATCACAAATTCTTAATATAAATCAGTGGTGACATCACAAACTATAATCACATATCAGTGGTGACATCACCAAATATAAGACCTCAGTGATGACAACAGAAACTATTACAACACATCAGTGGTGACATCACAAATTGTAATAAGGAATCGGTCGTGATATCAAAAACTAATATCACACAATAGTCGTGACTTCACAAACTTTTATCACACATCAAGGGTGATATCAAAAATTCCTATCATACTTCAGTAGTGACATGACATCCTCTTATCACACATTAGTGGCGGCGTCAAAACCTATTATCAAACATCAGTGGAGACATCACAAACTCTTATCACACATCAGTTGTGACATCACAAAAACTTACCACATATCAGTGGTGACATCACAAACTTTTATCACACATGAATGATGACACCACATGCATCTTACAACATATCAGTTGTGATATCACAAACTCAAAATCCCACATCAGCGTTAACCTCATAAACTTATCAAATATCAGTTGTGACATCAAAAACTTTTGTCACCCATCTGCGGAAACATGAGAAGCGTTTATCACACATTAGTGGTGACATTAAAACAAATATCATGTATCAGTGGCTACATCACAAACTCTTATCAAACATCAGTGTTGATATCAAAAATTCTGATCAAACACCAGTGGTAACATCACATTCTCATATTACACATCTCAAGTGACATCAAAAATATAATAACACATCAATGGTGACATCACACATTCTTTTCACACATCAGAATTGACATCATAAACTCTTATAACACATCAGTGGTGACATCACAAACTATTAACACAGAACACTGGTGACATCTCAAACTCTTATAACACATCAGTGTTGACATCACACACTCTTGTCACACACATGTGATAACATCATTAAATATTATCAAACATCATTGGTGACATCAAAAACAAATATTACATATCAGTGGTCACATCAATAATAATATCACACGTCAGTGGTGACATCAGAAACTCATATCACACATCAGTGGTGACATCAAACACTCTTATCACACAACAGTGGTGACATCAGAAACTCATATCATACATCAGTGGTGACCTCACAATCTCTTATCGCACATCAGTGGTACCATCACAAATTGTTATCAAACATTAGTGGTGACATGACATATTATTATCACACATTAAGGGTGACACCACAAACTCTTATCACACATCAGTGGTGACATCAAAAAAGCCCTTAACACGCATTAGTGGTGACATGACAATATCTTATCACATATCAATAGGGACATCAAAAACTCTTATCACACATTAGTGGTGACATCACAATCTATAATCACACATCATTGGTGACAAACAAACTCTTATAAAACATCAGTGGTGACTTCACAAATTATTTTCAAACTTCAGTGGTGACATTAAAAACTCTTATCACATGTCAGTGGTGACACCAAAAGGTCTTATCATACATCAGTGGTGACATCAAAAAATCTTAGCATACATCAGTGGTAACGTCACAAACTATTATCAAACATCTGAAACTCTTTTCACACATCAGTGAAAAGATCATAAACTCTTATCACACAACAGTGGTGACAAAAGAAACTCTTATCAAACATCATTAGTGACATCATAAACTATGTTTAAGCATCAGTGGTTATATGAAAAACACTTATCATACTTCAGTGGTGACATCACAAACTCTCATCATACATCAGTGGTGACATCACAAATTATTTTCAAACGTCAGTGGTTACATCATAAACTCTTATCACACATCAGTGATGACATCAAAATCTCATATCACACATCAGTGGTGACATTACAAACTCTTAGCACACATCAGTGGTGACATCACTAGCTTTTGTTACATATTTGTGGTGACATCACAGACTTTTATCACATATCAAAGGTGATATCAAAAACTACTATTTTACATCATTGGTGACATAAGAAACTATCATCACACATCAGTGGTGATATTGCAAATTCTTATCACACATCAGTGGTGACATCAAAATCTCTTATCACATATCAGTGATGACATCACAAATATTTATCACACATCAGTGATGACATCACAAACTCTTATCACAAAACAGTGGTGACCCTCAGAAACTCTAATCACACATTAGTGGTAACATCACACACGCTTATCACACTTCAGTGGTGACGTTAGAATCTATAATCACACACCAGAGGTGACATCACAAAATCATATCACACCTCAATGGTGAAATCACAGTCTTATGACACATCATAGGTGACATATAAACTCTTAGTAAAACATCTGTGGTGACTTCACAAGCTCTTATTACACATCAGAAGTATCATCACAAACAATTATCACATATTACTGGTGACATCACCGAACAATTATCACACTTCACTGGTGAAACCACATACTCCTATCACACATCAGCGATGACATCAAAAAATCGAATCACATATTAGTGATAACATCAAAAACTCTAATCACACATCAGTGATGCATCACAAACTCTAATCACACATAACTGGTAATATCACAAACTATTATCAAACATTAGAGGTGAACTCAAAAACAATCATCACAAATAGGTGGTGACATCAAAAACTCAATTCACACATCAGTAGTGACATAAAAAAATCTGATCACACATTAGTGGTAACATCACAAACTCTTATCACACAGTTTTGGTAACATCAAAAACTATTATCAAACATGAGTGGTGACATCAAAAACAGTTATGACAATTTAGTGGTGACATCAAAAACAATTATGACAAATCAGTGGTGACATCAAAGGCTCATATCACACATCAGTGGTGACATGAAAACTCTAATCACACATCAGTGGTAACATGACAACTCTTATCACACATCAGTGTTTACATCACTAATAAGAATTACAAATCAATGGTTACATCACAACTCTCATCATACATCAGTGGTGATCTCAAAAATTATTATCACATATCAGTGGTGACATCAAAAATTCTTATCACACATCAGTAATGGCATTACAAACAACTCTAAGCACACATCAGTGGTGACATCACTAACTATTATTACATATCAGTGGTGACATCACAAACTTTTATCTCATATCAGAGGTGGCATCAAAAACTATTATCATATATCAGTAGATACATAAGAAACTATTATCACACATCAATGGTGATATTGCAAATTCTTATCATAAATCACAGGTGGCATCACAAACTATTATCACACATCAGTTGTAACATCACAAACTCTTATTACACATCAGTGGTGACACCACAAACTCTAATCACGCAACAGTGGTGACATCAAAAACTCTAATCACATATTAGTGGTAACATCTCGAACTCTTATCACACATCAGTGGTGACATCAAAAATATTATCACGCACCAGTGGTGACATCAAAAAATCATATCACGCCTCAATGGTGACATCAAAAACCCTTGCGATACATCATAAAAGACATAAGAACTCTTAATAAAACATCAGTGGTGACTTCATAATTTCTTATCACATATCATTAGTAATATCAAAAACAATTGTCACACAATACTGGTGACATCACAAACTATTTTCACACATCAGTGGTGACATCAATAAATCTAATTACACATCAGTGGCAACATCAAAAACTAAAATCACAAATCAGTGGTGGCATCACAAACTCTAATCACACATCACTAGTAACATAAAAAACTTATATCAAATATTAGAGGTGAACTCAAAAACAATTATCACAGATCACTGATGCCGTCAAAGACTCATATCACACATCAGTGGTGATATGAAAAACTCTTAACACACATCACTGGTGGCATTAAAAACACTTAACACACATCAGTGTTGACATCACAATCCCTTATCACACAGCATTGGTGACATCAAAAACTCTTATCACACGTAAGTGGTTACATCATAATCTATAATCACACATCAGTGGTGACAAAACAAACTCTTATCAATATTAGTGCTGACTTTACAGACTATTTTCAAAATTCAGTGGTGACATGAAAAACTCTTATCAGAAACCAGTGATGACTTCACAAACTCTTATCATTCATGAGTTGTGACACCACAAACTCTTAGCATACATCAGTGGCGACACCACAGACTCTAATCACACATCAGTGGTGATACCATAAACTGTTATCACACATCATTGGTGACATCACATACTCCTATCACATATCAGTGGTGACACAACAAACTCTTATCACACATCAGTGGTGACATCAAAAAATCTAATCACACATCATCACGCATCAATGGTAACACCAAAAACTCTAATTACACGTCAGTGGTGGCATAACAAACTCTAATCACACATCACTGGCAACATCACAAACTATTATCAAACTTTTGTGGTGAACTCAAAAACGTTTATCACAGATCAGCGGTGACATCAAAAATTCATATCACACATCAGTGGTGACATCAAAACCCCTGATCACACACCAATGTTAACCTCACACACTATTATCACATATAATTGGTAACATCACAAACTATTCCCAAATATTAGTGGTGACATCAAAAATAATTACCACAGATCAATGATGACATGAAGAACTCATATCACACATCAGTGGTGACATGAAAAATTTGATCATACATCAGTGGTAACATAACAAATTATTGTCACACATCAGTGATGACATCAAAAATTCTTATCACACGTCAGTGGTGACATTACAAACTCTTAGCACACATCAGTGGTGACATCACTATCATTACATATCAGTGGTTACATCACAAACGTTTATCACATATCAGAGGTGACATTAAAAACTATAATCCTACTTCAAAGGTGACATAACAAACAATTATCACACATCAGTGGTGATATTGCAAATTCTTATCACACATTAGTGGTGATATCAATGTCTCTTATCACATATGAGCGATGACATCACAAATTTTTATCACACATCACAGGTGACGTCACAAACTATTATCACACACCAATGTCGACATCACAAACTCTTATCACACATCAGTGGTGACACCAGAAACTCTAATCAAACATTAGTGGTAACATCACAAACTCTTTTCACACATCAGTGGTGACATCAGAAAGTATTATCACACACCAGTAATGACATTTCAAAATCTTATCACACCTCAATGGTGACATCACAAATTCTTATGATACATCATAGGTGACATAAAAACTCTTAATAAGAAATCAGTGGTGACTTCACAATCTATTATCACACATCAGTACTAACATAAAAGAAAATTATCCCACATTACTGGTGACATCACAAACTATTTTCACATATCAGTGGTAACAAAAAATCTAATCACACATCAGTGGTAACATCAAAACCTCTAATAACACATCAGTGGTGGTATCGCAATTTCCAGTCACACATCACTAGTAACATGAAAAACTATTATCGAACATTAGAGGTGAACTTAAAGACAATTATCACACATCAATGGTGACATCAAAAACTCATATCACACATCAGTGGTGACATGAAAAACTCTGACTAAACATCAGAAGTAATATCACAAACTCTTATCGCTCATCATTGGTAGCATCACAAAACATTATCAAACATTAGTGGTGACATCACATATTATTATCATACATTAGTGGTGACACCACAAACTCTTATCATATATCAGGGGTGACATCACAAACACTTAAAACGCATTAGTGGTGACATCACAATCTCATATATCAAGGGTGACATCAAAAACTCTTACCATACATAAGTGGTGACATTACGATCTATGATCACACATCACTGGTGACAAAACAAAATCTTATGAAACATCAGTGGTGACTTCACAAATTATTTTCAAACTTCAGTGGTGACATGAAAATCTCTTATCACATGTTAGTGTTGGCATCTAAAGTTCTTATCGTATACCAGTATTGACATCAAAAAATACTAGCATACATCAGTGGTAACGTCACAAACTATTATCAAACATCATTGGTGACATCTGAAACTCTTTTCGCACATCAGTGAAAAGATCATAAACTCTTATCACACAACAGTGGTGACAAAAGAAACTCTTATCAAACATCAGTTGTGACATCACAAAATATGTTTAAACATCAGTGGTTACGTGAAAAACTCTTATCACACATCATTGGTGACATCACAAACTCCCATCATACATCAGTGGTGACATCACAAATTATTATCACACGTCAGTGGTGACATCAGAAACTTTTATCACCCATCAGTGATGACATCAAAAACTCATATCACACACCAGTGGTGACATCACAAATTCTTAGCACGCATCAGTGTTGACATCATTAATTATTTATATATATCTCTGGTGACATCACAAATTTATATCACATATCAGATGTGACATCAAAAACTATTATCCCACATCAGTGATGACGTCAAAAAGTACTATCACACATCACTGGTGACAAGAAAAAATCTTATCACACATCCGTGATGACATCAAAAACTCTTATCACACATCAGTGGTGACATTACAAACTCTTAGCACACATCACTGGTGACATCACTAGCTTTTTTTGCATATTAGTGGTGCCATCACTCGCTTCTATCACATATCAAAGGTGATATCAAAAACTACTATCATACATCAGTGGTGACATAAGAAACTATCATCACACATCAGTGGTGACATCAAAATCTCTTATCACATATCTGTATTAACATAACAAATTTTTATCACACATCAGTGGTGACATCACAATCACTTATAACACAGCATTGGTGACATAAAAAGCTCTTATCACACATAAAACAGTGGTGACCCTCAAAAACTCTAGTCATACATTCGCAGTAACATCACACAGGCTTATCACACTTCAATGGTGACATTAGAAACTATAATCACTCACCAGAGGTGACATCACAAAATCATATCACCCCTCAATGGTAAAATAAAAAAGTCTTATGACACATCATAGGTGACATATAAACTCTCAATAAAACATCAGTGGTGACTTCACAAGCTCTTATCACACATCAAAAGTAACATCACAAAAAATTATCGTACATTACTGGTGACATCACCGAACTATTATCACATCAGTGGTGAAACCACAAACTCTTATCACACGTCAGTGGTAACATCAAAAAATCAAATCACACATCAGTGAAAACATCAAAAACTCTAATCACACATCAGTGGTGGCATCAGAGACTTTAATCACATATCACTACTAATATCACAAACTATTATCAAACATTAGTAGTGAACTCAAAAACAATTATCACAGATAGGTGGTGACATCAAAAACTCAGTTCACACATCAGTAGTGACATGAAAAATCTGATCACACATTAGTGGTAACATCACACACTCTTATCACACATCTTTGGTAACATCAAAAACTATTATCAAACATTAGTGGTGACATCAAAAACAATTATGAGAATTCAGTTGTGACATCAAATACAATTCTGACAGATCGGCGGTGACATCAAATTCTCATATCACAAATAGGGGGTGCATGAAAAACTCTAATCACACATCAGAGGTAACATTACAACTCTTATCACACATCAGTGGTGACATCACAAACTAGAATCACACATCAATGGTTACATCACAAACTCTCATCATACATCAGTAGTGACACCAAAAATTATTATCACACATCAGTGGTGACATCAAAAATTCTTATCACACATCACTTGTGACATTACAAACAACTCTTAGCACACATCAGTAGTGACATCACTAACTATTATTACATATCAGTGGCGACATCACAAACTTTTATATCATATCAGAGGTGGCTTCAAAAACTATTATCATATATCAGTGGATACATAAGAGACTATTATGACACATCAATGGTGATATTGCAAATTCTTATCATACATCACAGGTGACATCATAAACTATCATTACACATCAGTTGTAACATCACAAACTATTATTACACATCAGTGGTGACACCACAAACTCTAATTACGCAACAGTGGTGACATCAAGAATTCTAATCACACATTAGTGGTAAATTCACGAACTCTTATCACACATCAGTGGTGACATCAAAAATATTATCACACACCAGTGGTGACATCACAAGATCATATCACACGTCAATGGTAACATCAAAAACTCTTACGACACATCATAGGTGACAAAAACTCTTAATAAAACATCATTGGTGACTTCATAATGTCATATCACACATCAGTAGTAATATCAAAAACAATTTTCACACAATACTGGTGACAACACAAACTATTTTCACAGATCAGTAGTGACATCAAAAAATCTAATTACACATGAGTGGCAACATCAAAAACTCAAATTACACATCAGTGGTGGCATCACAAACTCAAATCACACATCATTGGTAATATCAAAAACTTATATCAAACATTAGAGGTGAACTCAAAACCAATTATCACAGATCAGTGATGACATCAAAAACTCATATCACACATCAGTGGTGACTTGAAAAACTCTAAACACACATCAGTGGTGGCATCAAAAACACTTATCACGCATCAGTGTTGACATCACAATCACTTAAAACACAGCATTGGTGACATAAAAAGCTCTTATCACACACAAGTGGTTACATCACAATCTATAATCACACATCAGTGGTAGCAAAACAAACTCTTATCAAATAATAGTGCTGACTTCACAAAAAATTTTCAAACTTCAGTGGTGACATGGAAAACACTTATCATAAAACAGTGATGACATCAAAAACTCTTATAATACATGAGTGGTGACACCACAAACACTTAGCATACATCAGTGGTGACACCAAAACCTCTAATCACTTATCAGTGGTGATACCACAAGCTGTTATCACACATTATTGGTGACATCACATACTCCATCTCACACATCAGTGGTGACACCACAAAATCTTATCACACATCAGTGGTGACATCAAAAATCTAATCACACATCAATGGTAACACCAAAAACTCTAATTACACAGTGGTGGCATAACAAACTCTAATCACACATCACTGGTAACATCACAAACTATTATCAAACTTTTGTGGTGAACTCAAAAACATTTGTCACAGATCAGTGGTGACATCAAAAATTTATATCACACATCAGTGGTGACATCACAAACCCTGATCATACACCAGTGGTAACATCACAAACTATTATCACATATCATTGGTAGCATCACAAACTATTATCAAACATTAGTGGTGACATCAATAATAATTACCACAGATCAATGGTGACATCAAAAGCTCCTATCACACATCAGTGGTGACATGAAAAACTTTGATCATACATCAGTGGTAACACAACAAATTATTGTCACACACCAGTGATGACATCAAAAATTCTTATCACAAGTCATTGGTGACATAAACTCTTAGCAAACATCAGTGGGGACATCACTATCATTACATATCAGTGGTTACATCACAAACTTTTATCACATATCAGAGGTGACATCAAAAACTATAATCATATATCAAGGGTGACGTAACAAACTATTATGACACATCAGTGGTGATATTGCAAATTCTTCTCACACATCAGTGGTGATATCAAAATCTCTTATCACACATCTGTGATGATATCACAAATTTTTATCACACATCTGAGATGTCACAAAATATTATCACACACCAGTTGTGATATCACAAACTCTTATCACACGTCAGTGGTGACAACACAAACTCTAATCACACAATAGTGGTAACATTATAAACTCTTATCACACATCAGTGGTGACATCACAAAGTATTATCACACACCAGTAATGACATCTCAAAATTATATCACATTTCAATGGTGACATCACAAACTCTTATGACACATCATAGGTAACATAAAAACTCTTAATAAAGAATCAGTGTTGACTTCACAATCTATTATCACACATCAGTAGTAACATAAAAAAAAAAGTCACACAATACTGGTGACATCACAAACTATTTTCACATATCAGTGTTGACAAAAAATCTAATCACATATCAGTGGTAACATCAAAAACTCTAATCACACATCAGTGGTGGTATCACAAACTCTAATCACACATCACTGATAATATGAAAAAGAAACAATTATCACACATCAGTGGTGACATCAAAAACTCATATCACACGTCAGTGGTGACATACAAAACTCTGACCACACATCAGTAGTAATATCAAAAACTCTCATCATACATCAGTGGTGACACCAAAAATTATTATCACACATCACTAACTATTATTACATATCAGCGGTGACATCACAAACTTTTATCTCATATCAGAGGTGACATCAAAAACTATTATCATATATCAGTGGATACATAAGAGACTATTATGACACATGAATGGTGATATTGCAAATTCTTCTCACACATCATAGGTGACATCACAAAATATTATCACATATCAGTTTTTTTTTTTATGTTGAAGGCTCCAGTCACGGACAAAAGTCCACATCAAGGCCGGGCCCTAATTGAAATATAGAG
>JAYMFT010021607.1:0-16394 GCA_038088735.1 Panulirus argus
TTTAGGTATATATATATATATATATATATATATATATTCACCTTTTCGCCATTTTCTGCGGCAGCGAAGTAGAGCCAAGAACTGACAAACAAATAGCCTCATTCGCTCACTTTCACTCTCTAACAGTCATGTATCATAATTTACTGAAATCGGAACTCTTTCTTCGCAATCAGGCCACACAGATCTTTCCGAGATTTCCTTCGGCCGCTTCATATGCCCTAATTCAGCCCACTGAAGGCAAGTCGTCATTTGCACGCCACGCACCCTCCTACATGTTTAGGCCCAGAGTCTTGAAAGCATCTTCCACTCCATCATTCCACCTCATCCTTGATATCCCTCTTTTCCTTGTTCCCTCCATTTCTGACATCTATACCATCTCAGTCATCTTCTCCTCACTCGTCCTCTCCATATGTCCAAACCATTCCGGCAGACCCACTTCGGGCCCTCTCATACAAATCCCCCTTATTACCACACTTCTCTCTTGTTATTCCATAAACCGTCCTTATACCAAATACAGTCCTTACACATTTCATATCCAACACATTTACTATATCCTTTGAATTTTTGTCTAGGGCCCACGCCTCGCAACCATACAACATTGACGAGACTACTATACCATCAAAAATCCCATCTTTACCCTTAGAAGACAGTGGCCTGTCTTTCCGTACATTCCTCACCCACCCTATGGCTCACTTCAGCTCTCATGGTTCCATTCCCTACCATATCCACTCCCAGGTATCTCAATCCCTCCACTTTCTCCAGGCTCTTATAAATTTTCCCAGGCTAACCTCAAAACTTGACTTACTTGCCCTGTGCCGCAATATTGGTTCGCTTTCCTTCATCTGTAGGTATCACTTTGGTTTATGCCCCCGAGAGCTGGCTGATTGTGTGCCCCCACCAATAGCTAAACCACGGGAAGCTTCTGCATCACATGATTACTGTGAAGCCATTTGCAACTCAAGGATGGGCAGTTTTAATGACTGTTTCTTTTCCTCCACCTCGAAGCTTTGGAACTCTTTACCCTCTTGCGTCTTTTCCAAAAAACTATAGCCTGGAATTTCCTAAAAGACAGGTTTTTCACTTCCTCCAAAATCAGTAAATACTTTTCGTCGTCTCTTCTTTCCCCATTTCAATAACCTCTTTATGATTCAATTAAGGCACGGCCTTTATGTGGACTTTTGTTCATCACTGGAGCCTCCAACAACAAAAGCAAGAAACTTTCTTTTCGCTGCCATAACTTAATATCCTTGCTTGTATTCACAGTGTCTCAACTTTCCCCTTTCACAGTCTCTTCGAGACTCAGAAAAGAGCGTCTGCAGTTTCTCACTCGAAAGCGCCACCAACGCCGTATTATCAACAAACAACCAATGATTCACATCCCATGTCCTCCCATCCACAGCATACTGCATACCTGCTCCTCTCTCCATGACCCTTGCAGCCACCTGCCTCACCACCCCACACTTAAAAACATTAGACAGCCATGGAGACACCACACGCTCCTGCCGTAGACCCACCTTCATTTAGAAAAAAACTCATCCTCCATTTGCACACACGCCTTACTCTTGTGATAAAAACATCTCACTGCCTCTAATAGCTTTCTTTACCCACCATACTCATTCGTAGCACCTTCCACAAAGCAACTCTATCAACCCTGTTATATGCTTTCTTCAGATATGTACATGCTTATTTCTCGCACACAATCTTCAAAACAAACACCCGATCCAAACATCCTCTGCCTCTCATGAAACCACACTGTACCTCCCCAGTCGGACTTTCTGTACATACCACCACCCTCCCAGTCACCACTCTCCCATACCATGTACAATCGACAAAGTTATAGCTTTATGATTCGAACATTGTTGTGTCTCTTGTGTGGTGCTATGTGTGATGTCTTCCTGTTTTTCATCCTAACTGTGATCGCCTGGCGTGATGAACATCCCTTTGACCTGACCAATAAGGGTCAGGCCAAAAGCTTCTTCACTAAGCCAGAACTGTGGCCTAACCTACATGGGGGCTAGGTCAAAGGCCACTGGTGTCGAAGGTGTAATGAAAATGGCCTTTGGCCTTGCTCGTAAAAGTCGAGTCAGAGGAATGTGGTGTAAGATGAGGTTTTTGTGAAAATTGCCTTTTACCTTATAAGATTCACGTAAAGGGTCACTAATGTCGAGGTGTACAAAGAATATGTACTTTAGTGAAGCTGGTTCTCTAGTGAAGATGCAGGGGTAATAAAGATGAGCATGTAATAAAGACGGCCTTCGATTGTGACGAAACGGCCAGGCGAAAGATCACTGGTGTCAAACTACGCAAGGGTCTGTGAGGCTTGACTGTGGTTATGGGGTTCTTGTTTCATTGCATTGTATTGTACCTGACAGCTAGAGATTAGTGGGGAAATATGAAGTGTTTTGGAGCGAAAAGTTCTTTGACGAAGATGTACTCCCAGTTATACAACCTCCTTAAAGGTGGCTCTTCTCTCATGGCGTGTCCACGAGCTGGTGGAGTCCGGTAACACCTCTCTCTCTCTCTCTCTCTCTCTTTATATATATATATATATATATATATATATATATATATATATATATATATACCCTACCCTAAGGATGGATGAACAGCTGGGTTGACTGTCGACCAACCATCGCAAGTAGGATTCGAACCTGTGCGTCCGACCTTTAGCGGCCGATGAATGCAATATCTATTTCCCTTGCTTATATTCACAATATCTACCGAATTCACTTGAAGAAAATGTTACTGGAATCGTTATCTGGATCTGGAAATAGGATAATGCCACAGGAATTCTCGTGGAGGGTGAAGTTCGTCTGTTACAAAGGCGTAATCTTGTACCATGTAGCCGTTGCAAGTGTTGCTCTAGTCTGCATCAGGTTTAAGTCGCGGGCTTTTCTTTCTGCCTCATGTTCCGGGAGTTTCATCGCGCCAGCCACTCAGGTAACAGACGTCTTTCGGAGGGAAAATGGTTATACGATGCATGTCATCGGTGTGCCCTACTTGGAGACTCTGCTGACAAAGAGACAGGTGACGTCCTGGTGGAGATCTGGCCGCTGAAAGGCTGGCTCCAGACTGGTGGTGTCCTGGCGGTCGCCCGCTGTATGGAATGGCTAGCGAGAGAGAGTCCAGCCACGAGCCGCCTTACACAACCCTGGCGGTGGAGGAGGAGGTGGGTGTCTGGCCGGGTCAGACGTGACACCGATACCTGGACCGACCTGCCAAATCTTACGTAACGGAGGACGGACTCCCTACCACACGCCTCCTGCAGGATATCCTAAGGTTATGCATGACGACGGAGACTACAGCAGGCGTGGAACTCTGGAGGGCAATGACTGGCACCAGGCCAGACACACTGGTGTGTATACTCCTTGCAGGTACACTCCACGAGAGAGACCATGGCAAGACTGTTAGACTTATTCCAACCGAATTTCTACTCCTGTTGACAATTCCACATGAAACTAAATTAACAAACCTGAGATGGAAATAAGACTGTGCCAGGGAGAAATCAAAGACGGAAATAGAACTATGACAGGGCGAAATCAAAGGTGGAAATGAGACTGTGCTAGGGAGAAATCGTTATAGCCACAGTCGAGATTCCTACACCATTCTGGACGCCCTCGAATCGTTTTGTCATTTCATATTTTCTGTTGGGTGGAAATTGTGTTGTGACCTCTGACTCGACTGTTCACTCAATGGGCTAGACTCCGCCGCCCTACGTCAGGTAGTTGTGCTCTGGTATCAGTAGAGTCGTTAGCCTTACGAAAGGAATCAGTGTATTTCACAAAGTCAAAGAGTAAGAAGCAGTTTTGCAGGAATGGAAGTCCGTGTTTCATCTTAACACACTGGACACAGGTTGAGGACGCGTATGAGCGATGGTCGGAGGGTAAGCGTACCTGATGCATTCCATGAAGCTAGGAATGGAGTGATGACGATAGATAGATAGATAGATAGGTGAAATTAGAATAGAGAGACACCTCGATACACCAAAGACACCAACGCCCATGATGCGTTTCCACGACCTGCGTGAGCCGACCAACCCAAACAGTTGCCTGGGTCAGGATGAGGTTCTGTGGCCGGGACGCGGCTCTAGGCCCTCTGGGCAGGACCGGCAGTGATGCCGGACCCGCTAGGATGACCGGTAATGTTTCCGGAACCGTAAGGAAGACCATACGAGGGAAACCAGTAGTAAGACCCGGCCCGGCCCACTCCTGCAGCGGGGAGGAGCTTGGCGCCCCTCGGTTCATGGCGACCAGCCTGTTGGAGACACGTGGAGCGGCCCACGCTGACCCAGCCTGACGGAGGCAAGCGATGGGGACGCGAACCCCCAGCGTTACGCCTCATTGCCAACGAATGTCACGGGCGATGAACGGCATGGGATGAATATGTTTACGGTGCATGCATAAGAATTTCTCCATTTATAAACTGGATATACTCTACCACCATTCGGAGAGCGGCACATCTGATACAAACATCAGCTACGGAAATACGTGGAACCAGAAACGATAAGGAGAGTTCTTACACATCCAGACGACTCACAGAGTTAATTCTAGGGCTGCAGGATGGAACCTCACCGATCGAACATCCTGGAAACGTCCACAGAACAGCCCAGCTCTGCTTAGCCTGGATACCAGGGGCGGCCAGGCAGCACCTACAACCTTTATATCAGACAAGCCACACGCCGCGACCCACAGACGCGTCAGGTCCTCAACTTTAGAGCGGGCGACGCCATCTGGCTGCCTCCTTGTGTCTGTAACCCACTCCTCAGGAATAAAAATTCTTACCTAATGGCTCTGGGCACCGTGACCCGGCTCTGGCGTCCCACCGCCGACCCGACACAACCAGAAAGCCACAAAAAACAGATAACGACGAGTCCCACTCATTCCCATGGATGCCTCGTCGGCTTGCGTCCTTGCCTGTATGAAGGCCCCGGCATCCCTATAAGGGAGCCACTATCAGCAACATTCTCCCTTGCCCAAACTGCTCATTAGTCCCGCCGCAAGAGACTTAACGAGGATCAGAATGCGTTCTGTACCGTAAGAAGTACTAATGAACCATACCTCCTACTTAACCTCAAGCCTGTCCCTTTTCTCTTGATGATAAACTTTTGAAACCTGACACCTGAATCTCCCGTCTAAAATTTTGGCCACGCCACCAACTTTTAGGGTGGTGTATACAGAGGGACCACCCTCACTATCCTCTCCTATTTTGGAAAAAAAGGAGATATTCATTCGTATTTAGATTTGCAGAACTTAACTATCTACTTATTATCTATCTATCTATATCTCTGACGCCTGTTCCCTTTGGAAACTCCCTCAAGGGGGAGACCACGGCAGTCTCCATAACTGGTGAACACCAGTTCCACTTTATTAAGTGCCTGACACTTAACAGGCCACCGGCAGAGGGCAACTCCTAGTGCAGTGTTCCCAGAGGTTCCTACCTAACGTTCCCACGAACTACTTTTGAAATACATAAATCATACTATGACAGTCAAAATTAAACGAAAATAAAAAAGCAAAGGAAAACAGGGAGGGATAAAAGGCTTCAGTGAATATGAAGTAGAGTAGTGACTAAAAAGTAAATAAGTAGATAAGAAGAGTAATCAATTAAGAAGTTCCAAGAAGCTTGAGAAGGTCTGCAACGATACACAGAAGTGCAAGTTGGGGCGGTGTGAGTGAGCTAATTACTGGAGGCACGGCAACCTGACCACAGCCTGGGACAGAGACGTCACTGTTGCCTGCAGTCGGGGGCGTCTTGTTATCTCAGCTGCTTCACACGCTGACGTTGGCTGATCAGATCAGAGAGGTCGTCAGGACTCACACAACACACTCATCTTGGTAACCAGATCATGAGATCATATATGGACTTTATCGGGTGTAGTGAGTGGTAAGCGTTCCTGACCGTCACGCTTTCACGGGTCGAGAGCGTTGGTTCGAATCCTGGTTGCGGTAGTCGGTCCACAGTCAACCCAACTGTCCTTCCACCCCTAAGAACTGGTCGAAAAATGGATACCTTGCACATTTCAAGACAGGTCTTTCACCTTTTCAAAAGTTCGTAAATACTTTCCCTTGTCTTTTCATTTTCCGTTTCATAATTCTTTGTATTTCAATTAAGGCCCGGCCTTGATGTGGACTTTGGCCCGTGACTGGAGCCTTCAACATAAAAAAAAAAAGAAGGAAAGTGAACCAAAATTCGCCGTAGGGCAAGGGGGTCAAGTTTGGAAGTTAGCCTGGGACAGTTTATAAGTCAGACCGCTTTCGACTCAACTCTGTCAAGTAAGGAAAGAGCTAGAACCACCCCAAATGTGAGAGCAGTATTCCAAGCAGGGACGACTCAATCCCCTGTATAAGCGGAGCAACTGTTCAGATGAGAAAAAGTTACGACCTCTAAACAGGACACCCAGCTTCTTAGAGGCAGATTTAGCTATTCCCATAATGTGGGGTTTCCAAGAAAGAGTGGATGTTACAGTAATAGTAAGCATGTTCATTGAGTCAAGAGGTGGAATTACAGAGCCGTCAAAGGAGATACGAGAGTTGTGAGGAGTTTATGATAGAGAGATGGGTAGAAATTGGGTCTTAGAGGCATTAAACTTAACTAGATTTTGTGAGGGAGAGAGGCAGATCGAGTGAGAGAAGAGGGAGCAGAAGTGAGTGCATTGGATTATTTGTGGAAGAGAGAAACTCGTTGAAAAAAGGGACAAAAAGTGTAGGGGAGAGGACAGACCCTTGAAGTACACCGCTGTTGATAGAGAAAAGGGAGGAGGCTGATCAATCAACAAGCACAGAGACAGATCGGTCGGAGATGAAGCTAGATATCAAGGAAAATAGTCCTTATACTGAGGTGTACAAGCAAATCTATTTTCCTAAGAAAAATACCAAAAATTGTAGGTAAATAGTTCTGGGTATTTCTTTGCCCAAAAAAACTTTTTGTTTGAAAATTGAAATATACCACAATCAAACTCTTCTGTACTAGAAATAATCACAAAAAAAGTCTCAAAATGCTTTCACTTACCGATAGATACCCAATAGATTATAAGCGAAATATCATAAAATCTTTGAAAAATCTCATTATTCTAATACTTAATTACAAGCCTTAATGAATCTTTAACAATATTTCAACCCCAGATTCGTATTCAGTGTGTAAAATGGTCCTTATACTGAGGTGTACAAGCAAATATCATAACACAATGGGAACAATACGAGGGGACATTACAAGGATGAACCAGCGTAACCTAGGTTTATACTTTCTTCAAATTGTCTGGAATAACATTAGAGAAAAACTATGGTCTGTGGTTGGAAAAGCTTGCCTACATCCGTGATATTTAAGTGAGAGATTCGCCGTTTAAAAGTAACATGATTTTATAATCATTGTAGGTGGAATGTAGAATAATCAATGAATAAGTTACCAAACAAAATAGTAGACTTGACTAAAATATTCTGATATTTCAAGCGACTAAACCAGAAAGTTTACCTTAAACTAAAGGGACACTTGAACCATAATTTAGGCATCTGACAATGGGGAGGTACTGGACCATCAGGAGGTTTCTACAGTACCGGGAAGGCAAATGCTTTTTGGGGTTGAGTCATGGGAAAGCAACTGGACTGGGAATTCACACAGACCATGAGAACTTACCTAAAGTCTTATACCATGTGGATGCAATTATACCACAGGATGCACTTAGACTATATAGATGCACCTAAACTATGTGGATGCACCTTGGCCATGTGGATATAACTGGATCATGTGGATGCACTTAGACCGTGAGGCAACACATACAGGTAAAGAAATCGTTCCAGGTAGAACGCAATGGGTAGACAACAGCTTCCCTCATGACCCGTGACTAATGTGTCCTCTCTTATAACTGCCGAAGGGTCTGGAGGAGTGGAAAGGGACAGGAGGTGGGAGAAGGAGACAAGGAAGGTAAGAGAACAGGATGAAGTAGGAAAGAAGTGAAGGTACAGATGAGGAAAGGCAAGGAAAGAGAGAGAGAGAAGAAAAAGAGCTTCTTAGGTAAGGCGAAAAGTTAAGGAGATAAGAGAGGGAGGAAATAGAATGATGGCCAAGGAGAGGACCATGAAGGATGGGATAATAAGCGACGTGGATGAAGAGAAGAAAAGGAAAAGAGAAAAGGATGAAAAGGGAAAAGAATTCCAAGAGAAACACGAATGAAAAGCGAGGAAGGTTCGAAAGACATTACACTGGGAACGTGGAAGCATTGGATATGTCTGCCCTGGTCTGCTCAAGGCATGAGGAATTCCTAGAAATATAATTCTTTCTTTAGTATTCCCCATGTCGTCCCTCAGGTGGTTATCATAACCCTCCCAACCTGACCCTTCCTCCACTGAGTTCCTTGTTTATCTCTTTTCTGTATTTTTTTTTTTGCAAAACTACACATGTCAGCTAATGACTGGCTATGTGCAGAGCAGGCCATTTACTAGTTTGTTCCTGACATCATCTCTCTACGGAGAAAAGGTAAATGGTATTAAAAGTTTTCTCTCTAAATCTCTTTCTTCAGGACCTGCTTTCCGATATGCCATTCCCGCCATTCCATCCTCCCCTCCCCAGAACCCATTATCATATTCCCCCCCCACCCAGGACCACCCCAGAGGCATCTGGTGGGTCGTTTCCGAGGCAATGTTTACCCTGACCGGCCGGTATGGGTGGCAGGCAGACGCAGACAGGTAAAGTAATTAACAGTGGTGGGCTAATTAAAGGGTACCGGCGAAAGAGTGAGTCGTTATCGCCGTTTCATAACCTAATATTTCAGAGGGCGTCTCAGCTAACAGCTGATGGACCCGTGGTTAGCGGACAAGCTGAAAAGAGAAGGAAAAATGGCGCGAAAATTTGACCTGTAAGAAGGAAGAAGCGGTTACTTAACGAATCGTGTTCAAAAATTCATCTGTAATGGAAACAGTGAGAAATTATTCGTTTGATGCAATTATCTATGTATATCATTCGCTATATTCTTAATTCTGATTGGAAAATCAAATCAGTTAGGAATCGCGTACTGCTTAAAACAAGTGAATTCTCTCGCAATACTGTTGGCCCGTTCATATGGAGCAGGATGTTGTGTTTTGCTGGATGTTGGGGTTATTCTGAGAACAGTTCATCTATATCAACAAAATCAATTTGTAGTGCCGTCTCCCATCCAGCTCTGTAATCCACTGGAAAAACAATCATCCACTCCCCTGTCACTACGCGGCGCCGGAGATTTCAACGTTTTAGTAAGTAGTAATCTAATGAATGATTTCAATGCTTTAGTAAGTAGTAATCCAAGGTAGTGATCCACGGTATTGTATCGACACATACTGCCCCGTCTGGAAACGGACAAGAGATATCTGGCTCTGGACGAGATATATAAAGGATATTAAGGATATACATAATTGTTTTAAGGTTTTAAGAGGATAGATGTCTGCTGACTTTAACGCCGGTGAGCGGTAGAAAACGATCACCGCGCCAGCCAAAGTGACGAGTTTAACACAGAAATTTTCTTATCACATCTGCAATTCTGCTGTTGCAATCAATGCACTTACCCTGTTGGAATACTGTTTAGTGTTATGATCATCTCTTGCGGCTGACAAAACTCGCGACCTTAAAAAAAAAAAGGTACAAAGAATACACTGTTTCAGTTGATGTGATCCAACTCTAACCTCTGGGAAAGTCGTGTGGCGCTCATTTTCTATCCGTAGATCACAGACGAGCGGTTGAAATAATGATACTCTCTTGGAAAATGCTACACGAGGTATTGATTAACCTGTCCACCGAAATGATCCCTTATAAGTGCGGGAACCTTGGAGCAATTTGCAAAATAAGATCACCGAGGGACAAGAAGACACAGCTCATGTCCGAGATTCTAAAATCATTAGCTGATCATCACTGCGGACAGGCATTTTCCTCTGGAGACTCTGCTGAGGTTTTCTGATAAAAATAAGGAGAGCTTCCTAAGCTGATCAGCTAAGCTCTAGTGGACGATGAAAGTATGCAGGCATCTTACATAAACAGACTGAGTCACCAATTTTCAGTCCAGGAGTTTCACACACACATACACACACACACACACACACACACACACACACACACACACATAAACACACACACACTACCATAACAAAGACCATCATGTGCGTGACGTCCAACACCCACATGCTCCTGGCCCCTATACAGAAGGATCCTCTGGGGAGTTTTGCCGTTTCAGCTACGACTCCCGTCGCCAGTCAGGTCCCCCCGCCTCGTACTGACGGCCTGATGCGGGTCTTCCCTCCAACCCGAGAGTAGGTCATTTAACCTCACGTGTCTTCCTGGGGTCAATTAGCGAGCTGGAGATAAAGCCGAGTCATCATGGTGATAAGTTGACCACAGAGCCATCAACCCCTACCAATTACACTGTACGTTAAAGGTTGCGATGTTTGTCTCTTTGCTGGATTGTTAGCCTAACAATCTCTAGCATTTTGCACCTACTTGAATCCGTCCATCCACTTACAGGTACTTGTGAGGTCTCTGTGCTGTTACAAGGGTAAATGTTAACCTTTTAGTTTAGGAAGAATGTCCAAGAGATTATAACCAGGACAAGACAGTATAGTGCTAGATGGTATGAGTCGGAAAAAAAGGTATAAAAACTTCAAAAACTCGTAAACTTTCTTTTCCGTAAATTCCTCCTATACCAATATTCCACCTAGCAGGTTCGACAGAATCAGTCATCATCTTATAGACGGACTACCTGACGCTCCGTAGCGAAACATGAATTGGTTTCCAAAAAGGGTTAAGGCGAGGAATCTGTGTGTCCTTCAGGCTGGTCCCTGATGATTTTCTCAGTTATATACATCAAATTTTTGGGAACAACAGCCAAGTATGTCATCTCTTATCTACTTCTAGCGAAATACTAAGCAGTTAAAGATCAATCGTGGCAGAATATCGAAACCAGGTGTCCTAGGAGTTTGTTCAGTCATGTCAAAAGGTAAACAAACCCGCGTGAAACAAGTGGACAGACTTGTGAATATATGTTTACAAGTTGTGACGTCAGAGCGTGCCAGGTCGAGCGTGTTGATGATATATAGGGCGTCGAGGGAGGTCCCTGTGTTGGCAGTGTAGTCAGGTCCACACGAGGTTCCTCAGGCGTGAAGCCCCAACGCGCCTCGTCGGACGCCTTCAGAAACTACCCCGAAAACTTTGTTACAAGGTTACTTTCTAGTTCCACTTGAGGGTGATTATCCTCCATTGTCTTTAGAATAATTAGAGGCTGTAACAATGAAGAGATGATACGAATGCCTGCCGTCCATGACACTTTTAATTCCTCTGAGGAATTCCGAAGCACGTTATAGAGTCTCTTCGTTAAAAGATTAAGTCATGATCCCTTAATACAATCATGGCTTCCTTTGACTCCCCCTCTAAGGCCATAACGACAGGAGAACGACACAAGATCACCTAATCCTCTCCTGATTTCCATCTAGGGTCTCGTCAACAGGATAATCCCCTGTAAGCATCCCAATAGGTCAACGTTTATAAAGGCGAGTGTGTGTGTGCGCGCTCCGTCGAAGCCTCGCCGTCGACTGTTGAGACACACGGCCCTCTCTCCTAATTGCTGTGTCGAGTTGCCACACCACTTATATTCTGCCATATTACTCCCACTTTCGGCTAAAAGAATTCATTTTATTATTGTCTAGGACTGGTATGAAATAGGAACTTGTTCTAGCATTTGTAGATAAGATTTGCCATGTTTATAAGTGGTATATTCTCATGTATCTGAGAGGAGAGTGAATCAGTGAGGTGAGTGTCATGAGGAGCGACTGGGTGGTGGTGCCGATGGCCTGGCAAGATAAGGAAGATTACGCCTCCCTTCTTCACGTGATGGCGACGATTTCCCGGCTCTAGTGTGACGGACCCCTGACAAGCGAGCGACCGTACGCGTTTGTTTACGTCGCCTACATTCCGTTACGACATCTGGCCGGTTCTGGTCGAGGAAGTGTGGGAGGGAAGGGAGTGGGGAAGGCGGCGGGCAGTCCTGCTCCCCCCACACGAGTGCTCGTGGTGTATTATGTGAGGATTTCTTCCCCCATTGGCGTAGAGCAGGTCATGGATCTCGTTCTGGTGAGTATTCAACAGTCTCTTTCTGTTACATTATCCGTCTATTCTGTCCTTCTGTCTTTTTTCTTTCTTGCGTCTGTCTCTCTTTTTGTCCTCTCTCTCTATGTCCGTCTCTTTAGACCAGTCTTTCCGGTATGATCTCTCTCCTTCTCTCTCTCTCTCTCTCTCTCTCTCTCTCTCTCTCTCTCTCTCTCTCTCTCTCTCTGTCCCGGAATAGAAACAATACTGTTTAAGCTAACACTAGAAACAAAACAAGAAGAGAGCGTACAAACGATCAGATAATAGAAGCGCAAACACACAAACACCCGAATATTTTCCTCCTTGTTTATCTGGTCTCCATCCGCACACTACATGGATATGGACGTCTCCAGAATAACATGCAGTGACCACAGTACGACGGACAACACCGTACCCGCTGTGGACATTGCCAGGATCCGACGGACAACACTACCGGCCACGGACGTACGTCGGGACCTGGCATCCACCCCGAACAACGTTAGAACCCGACGGATATCACTGTATCCGCTCGGGACGGCGCAGTACCCGATGGGCAGGGGTGAGGGAAGCTGGGGATGGCCGAAGGAGGGAGAGTGGCCGAGCGGGGCGAGTGAGAGGCCGGTCACTGTCTGGTTGGTCACTCAAGCGGAAACGGGTCGGGGTCACCTGTTGTGTTGGTCTCGGCCAGGTGTAGCGGCCGGGGTACACCGGCCCAGGGAGGGCAGGTACACTGGGTGTAGCGGCCGGGGTATACCTGCCCAAGGAGGAGAGAAGGGGGTTGTAGACTGCATGTAGTGAGAGGGGTACACTGGCCCAGGTACACAGGTCTAGGTACACTGGCCCAGGTGCGTAGACCAAGGGAAGGAAGGTGCACCGGTACCTGGGTGTAGTCATATCCATGGCAGAGTAATCAGCATCCAGCACCATAGACGGTACACCTGGATAAGGCTACATGCTAATCCATCGGGGAATGGATAGTGCTTGGGGGTGCACCGACCTAAGAGGGGTACCTCAGGGCACTGAAGGACACTAAGAAAAAATGAGGTACACCAAAGCATTGGGGTACACCAGGGTACTGATGTAAACCAGGCCACAGGGGGTATACTAGTAGGACGAGAGTAAACCGACCGTACTAAACCCCCTCACGAACTGCTACTTATTCAACATCCATATCACGAAACGCTCCGGCCTCCTCCTTTGTACCGGGGAACACGCCCGCTCCTTCATGTATATTCCAGAGTTCCGTCCCAGGAAACACTTCCTTCCTCATTAAGTAACACGAGCCCCGCTTCACGGAACTCCTTCTCATCCTCCCCAGATGTCACGGAACTCAGTTCGTCCGTCCAGTGGGTACCGGAACGCGACCTCCTCCCCACACCCCCATCACGGAACGCTGCCTTCTCCGTCACGGAGCACTGCCTCCCGCCGTCACGGAGCACTGACTGGCCAATAGGATAATCTCACGAACTGCATCGTCTCCCGTGGGTGGCATCACCTGGGTAAAAGATGGTTGAGGAGAGAGACGTGTGGGTGCAAAGGAGAGCATGGCTGGGTGGCTGTGGCGAGGGAGGGACACAGGGAGGGCTGAGAGTTCCTATTATCTAGAGTCTTCCGTACATGGACACTCGGTACACCCGATTACCATTGCCTCAATATCCGGACCGTCCACGCTACCTGATGCCTACCATACCCACTGGACACGGTGTCTGACTACGTCCTACATTTCCTACTATCAACACAGTTTTCTCTGTCTTTCTGGCAGTGTCGGAACTTCTGAAAGCTCTTGAAAAGAAAAATCAAATACTTCATGTAACTCGTGACTATAAAGTTACTTGTAATGTTTCAGTTATGTCTACTAAATCTATCGGAAGTTTAATATCCACTCTCCATATTTGTTAACATAAGTTGATGACACAAAATATAATTCAAGATAACTTCATGTTGGGATAGCTAAGATAACAGAGACTCTTGATTATTTTTGAGGATGTTGAACATGAAAATTGCTGAATGATCTTTGCAATTCATGGACGCCCTTAAATGAATTTTGAAAAGTTATATGTTCCAGAGAGGAAGTTCTTGCGTGAATCTCAAACTTTGAAACGTTTTAGATTATACCAAAATACCTGCAAGGATTTCCCAAGTCCCCCAAAGATTATAGATGATCAGAGGAAATGTTAGTTCGATACTTTAACACAGTCTGATGTATAATCAGATATAAGATTACCTGACAATATATATAAATTATTTCAAGTATACATGA
Organism: Panulirus argus; assembly: GCA_038088735.1. Classification (NCBI taxonomy): domain Eukaryota; kingdom Metazoa; phylum Arthropoda; class Malacostraca; order Decapoda; family Palinuridae; genus Panulirus; species Panulirus argus. Next base: position 14,336 of record JAYMFT010021607.1, read on the forward strand.
AAATATTAAAAGATATTACAAAGTAAAAGATGATATCAGATGGCAAACAATCTAAGGTCAGGAAAGGTATCACAAGTGTCGTATAATCATGTACTCATATAATAAGATCAGAGGAGAAACCAAATGATCTTAGAAGATATTAGATGAACTAAGAAGATCTGATATAACATAAAAGTATAAGGTTTCAGATGTTCTCAAACGAAGTAGATGATATGTGGATAATCTTAATAAGTCTCTGGATGATTTCGACACCACAACATCCCTGTTTGTGCAAAACAGACACTCTCCAAGACTGTGCATATATTTGACTTTAAATCTGCTTGTGTGGTTAAACTCACACGCATATTCTCACACATACAAAAACTATTTTTTGTGTCTCACTCCAGGGGCTTAGTTGATTCAAGCGAGACATATGTCTCCATTCGGGTCAAATAAAATAATAATTAGTTTATAGTCTAGTAATTAAGTTGAGGGAGGAGATTTTGAATGACTTTATTAGGGTAGGGAGAAGGTTTCGACGGTGGGCTGGGGAGAAATGGTTTTGTAATGTATGGAGGGGAGGGGAGAACAGAAACTAGGTCGGGGAGCTGAGAGGCCGTGTTATGGGTAGAGGAGGGGAAACATACGGCAATGGGGAAATTGGGACGATTTCATTACCTTGTTGGTAGCAGAGCTGTGAGTACAGGACCATATACTAGGGTGACTGTTTTCACAACACAATAAAATAATTATTTCCCCGACAATGTGGGATAAACAGAGGCAATAAAGAGAAGCGTCACTTATCATCTCTATGGTACCTGACGAAAGATAATTCTTCCATTTATTTGCCAATAAAACCAATATGGTAGGGAACTTCATTTCATCACTTCTAAAGATAATTACCATATTACCTTGAGCGTGTAATTGCCCAACTGCACAGGTCGGGGAGGGAGTTCTACACTCGTGGACGCCCTTCCTTTGTGTGTGTACGTACATGTATGCTTTGATGTGCATGAGTGTGTGTGTGTGTTTGTGTGTATGCAAATGTGCACATGCATATGTATCTGTGAGTTTGTCAAATGGTCTAATGTACTTCTGAGTTGTAGCCAGTCTCTCTCTCGAATGTTATCGTAATTATGCCATCTTTATTACAGACAGGTGCAAGATCTTACCTGGCTGGCCCAACTGGTCAGGACAGGTGCTGGAGACCATTAATGAGGCTCCATGGCCAGGAGGACAGGTATGGATGCCTACCAACGAATTCTTACCGTCCAGAACAGGCGTGGCAACTCACAAAGAACTTCCCATGGTAACGACAGTTGTGGTAGTTATAGGAACAGGTGCGCGAGCCTAAGTATGAGAATTATTAACAAAGGTATAGGAAGTGAACCTTATTGACAAGGAACACAGGTTTGAAGACCCACTAATTAGCACCACAGGGTCAGGACTCGTGTGAAATCATTTGCAAGAATCTCACCGGTCAAGACAGATGTAGAAGCCTCCCAATGAGTCACAGAAGGATATGCATGAGAGTCCTACTCTTGAGCTGCACTGATGTAGGACAAGTGAGGAGGTTTGATGATGAGTCTAGCGCACGACAAGTTACAGGTGACGATGGAAAATGCAGAGCGTAAAGATAATCCAAAGTAGAAGGGAGATATAAAAGAATGGGTGGTTTAGCAAACCCCAGATGTGTATAGATGGATATAAGATACATAGAACAATATAGTATACACTAGAAAAAAGAGGAAGAAGGAAGCTGAGAAATGGACGTTATAGATGGACAGATCGTGTTAAAATTTAGAAACAATAAAGTTGGAAAAGTTTGGTTGAAATGTTAGATAAAAGGAAAATAGGTTCCTAAGCTGCTAGCCACTCAGGGAATGCATCAGGTATGGTCCTTGCAACCTACTGTGGCTAAGAAAGTAAGCTCACATTCACTGTTGCAACATCGTAAGAAGAGCTGAGAAAAACTACCTGCATTGTTCCCTCTGGTGAGGTAGGGTCAGGCTGAAGAGTGGTGGAAGAGGTCCTTCTCTCTCTCTCTCTCTCTCTCTCTCTCTCTCTCTCTCTCTCTCTC
>JAYMFT010021618.1:0-16393 GCA_038088735.1 Panulirus argus
ATATATATATATATATATATATATATATATAGAGAGAGAGAGAGAGAGAGAGAGAGCAGCAACAGCATGGAAAGAGGTGATGCCACAAAGACTGACGATACAGAAGACATTTGATTCCACTCTGGTTAACCAACAGACGACGGAAGAGCCACTCCAGGTGTGTGGCCGGTACTCCACACCGAGCGGAAGAAAAGTGACATGAAAACAGCAGCTCGCATGGAAAATATTCACGCCATATACAACACCCTTAGCTTCCTGGAGGCAGACTTTATAACGTTGATTATGTGAGGCAAAAAGGACAGAGTGGAAGGTGTGGTTATGTCCAACACGTTTACGTTATCAAAGGAGTGAATTTTGGAGTTTTTTGAAACTGAACGGAGGAAAACAAGTGATTCTTGAATAGAGATCTAGGAAGACATTACGTATCAGCTATGTAAGATATTAACCATTTTATTGCCGTTTCATTCCGAGATGCTTCACAGGTCAAGACTGAGAGAGGAATTGTTGTGTCCAGTACGAGAAAGAGAACAAGTTTTAGGAGGAGGAGAGGGAAAGTTAAGCTGTAGTTCGTAAAGTGTAGGGATATGACGAAGGATTCGCCACAATCCTTAAGGGAGAGAGAGAAAGGAGAACTATGAGGCTGAGTGGTGACCCAGGAGAAAAGACCACTAGTAGACCTTGCGCTGCGAACGCCCATACTGGCAATCAGATAAGAAGGTAAAGGAATGGCATTTTAAGTGTTTAAAAATTCAGAGTTAAGGAGAGTTTAAAAGTCTTCGGAGATAGGGAAAGTGAAGTCAGTAGAGGGGTGATAGTTAGAATGGTTAGAGCGGTCTCCATTTTCAGGGACAGGCTGCTTGCTACCAGGGCGGTGGAGGCGGAGGGCAGAAACCACGTCGTCCAGAATTGAACTGGAAGTGCATAATAAGGCACCAGAAAAGAGCGACTCTCTCAGTCGCAGAGCTGGCGATAGTTTTTGGGTCAGGTCGGAGGGGAGAGAGGAAGAGGAGGAGAGTTCGAATTACAGTAGTTACAGCGAGACGTCACAGGATACGCGAGCTTGTCCGTAAGGACTCTTGTACGCGATACGTGGGCAAGTATGGTTTCGGCGAACGCTTCGGATCACTGTTCGAGGTACGGTATCGAAACACTGTGCTCACGTCTTTTGAACCGAGAGCGTGTTTACGTGGCAGCTGCTCCCCGAATCCGATCAGTGGAAGAGACACTCCCGGACACGGCACTCATGCCTAGGTACACCGAAAGACGATGGATGGCCGCACTTTTGTGTATTGTGAGTGCAGGGTTGCTTTTGAAGGAGAAGAAAAAAGGAGTGTTTGGGTCAAAGAATGTTTACGGAACAAAATGTGTGGATCACGTAACCAAATATTTAGTGCATTTCGTACTGCGAACACACAAGACATGCAGCAATACATTCGCATGACCCCCAGAACTTTTCGTAACAATGTTAGAGCGGATCCGTCCATTAGTATCAAAGACTAATACGAAACATGAGAGATGCAATACCTGCAGAAGCACGGCTTGAAGTGACATCGAGATATTTGGCGACGGGGCGCCACCTACGGAAACCTCGATTACACCGCAAGGATATCAAAGAGCTTACTCTCAAAAATCATCACAGAGACGTGTGATGCTATTTACAGAGCTATACGGAGTGATTACCTCAAGGTAAGTCTTTTATGTTGAGCAATGATACTAGTGTCAAATACATGTGCTTCATCATTGCAGTGTGTGTGCGTAGATGAAATTTTCCGTGGCATACGTATACTGACTGATACATAGAGTAAATGGAAACAATCTCCCATTATTATTGCACCCTTGTCCCACAGTTTAATGTAACCATAACCCATAATACATAACATGTGATTATTTTTTACAAACGCTGATATTTACATATGTATAATAGTTTTTAATCACACCATTCAAGACATTTCAATCATACCATTCAAAACATGTTATGTAATAATACATACACAAGTACGTTATGTCTGCATATAAAGTATACATGTTCAAATGTTCAATCATGCACTTGCATGCTAGACATGTGTTTAGTCATCATCTTGAATTTCCCAACTCTTTTGTTTCTGATGTTGGTGTTGTCCCTGCCTGCTGAGGCATGATAGAGGACGTCGGATGCAGCATCCCCAAAATGTATCATTGAACAATACGTCTGATATAAGTTTCCTGGCAATACAACAACGTTGACGATGTTCCATGGACCTCAGTTCACTCTGGACCGGCATACCCATGCTATGAGCATCGTCACTGCTGTGTTCCCTGGTCGACGACATTGCTCGTAATTCGTTGAGGGCGTATTCCATGGCGCCCTCTCTTTGGTGTAGCTACCTTCCGTCGTTCTTTCCTACCTAGGCTGTGATGGCGCAGCAGCGCTCCTCTTCGGTGGTGATGTTTGGCGCCGCTTCGTTATGTGTTTTCGTCCGCATGCGGTACGTCTGGCCGTGGCACCATGTCCTCCTCATCCTGCATGGGTTATGCAATGCAAAAACGTCTACACTTTCTTCATACGTGCATGTCATTTAAAAGGGTGTGCTACAATACTGGGAGATGAAGGTAGGACATGTACAGTTGCCCACAAGATTACTTGAACACTTCTGACGAGAGACTCATTGACTTTTAATTCATTAAGGACACTATATGTTCTAATATTCTCTACTTGGAAGCTTTTCACCTGGTCTGCACTCGATCTATTAGTCAAGATGTACAGTTCATGAAGTGTGTGTGTGTGTGTGATCTGGTGAAACATTGTATAATTGTGTTATGGTATTAACTTGATAGACAAGACGCTCATAATCTGTTTCCAGACACCCTGTACCCCAGATGAGTGGAGGAAAGTTACCACCCAGTTTGAGGAGAAATGGCAGTTTCCCCAACTGTTTAAGGTGCGGTGGATGGGAAGCACATAGTCATTAGAGCCCCTGCTATATCGGGATCATACTACTATAACTATAGAGGGACTCATAACATTGTGCTAATGGCCGTGGTGGATGCTAACTATGTATTCTTGTATGCGAGTGTTGGTACCAATGGTTGGGTGTCAGATGTGGAGGGATATGGAACCAACGTAAACTCCGGCATTTACTGGAATCTGGCGAGGGAAAAGAGTTCAAGGGAGCACAACACTTGAGTGAGGGTCAACAAGAGGTTCCCTATGTCCTTGTTGCAGATGACGCATTCCCACTCGGGCCATACTTATTGAAACCCTATAACTTCCGAAGTCAAAATGAGCAAGAGAGAATATTTTCGTACGGACTGTCACGGGGCAAGACGTAATGCGGAAAGCGCGCGTTTGGAATTCTCCCCAGTAGATATAGGGTGTTGTCAATTCCTATTGCATTAGAGCCACAAAAAGCAGAGAAAATTGTTTTGGCTTGTATTGTCTTGCACAATTTGTTGAGACATAATGCATATCAAAGTACGAGAAATATCAGTGAGGAGGTAGTGAACTTGGATGCTCAGCTGCTCCGTCTCACTCGTGACAGAGGTAGAAATAGTAACATTGATGCCAAAAGCGAATTCATTGTCAGGAATACTGCAGATATTTCAATCATGAGGGTGCTGTGCCTTGGCAATGATCGTACAGTATTCAGTATCCGATTTATCCACAACCGTCAGTATCCCTATTATTGAGATATAGGTTGAATCATTGTTGATTAATTATTTAGTTTTGCACTGGGTATTTAAGGGATAATGGGATGATTTATAGTCATAAGTACATTGAATAGAACTATACCCTGCTGAGCAACATTGATTTTCCCTTTCAATATCACGCTAATTTTTTACAAGTGGTCAAATGGGTGCAACTATCATTATTACAATACCCAATGTGACTGATTTGCAGGACACGAAAACTCACCTCCTCCAGAGAATCCATATTTGATGTGGATTCCCGTTGCGTTTCATCGTCATCGAGGAACCTGAGCTCGTTTGAAACACCATAGTTTTAGCACATATACCTCGTATTTACCAGCTCCTGACTTTTTTGATGCATTAATAAGTTTCAATTCTTTCCTTACTGACTGCGTAGCGTGTTTATTTTCTTCTTTAATATTTCTAGTGAGCAAAGTGGATTAACATTTTTTACATAGTCAAGAAGTTCCGCATACGCTTTGCACTTTTCATTTCGATTTTTATAAATGTTATTTTTTACCTGTTATAGACAAGGCCGGTCCCTATACCGTTCAATCAGTTGTAAAGTGAGCGCCTTTGTCCACTCAAAATGCCTGGCTGATGTTGCAGACACCGGTAAAGCGTCCATTGCTGCTGTTGTGTACGGAGCCCGAATGGAGTGGCAGGGGCCCACGTAGGTGAGCACGCAAATATTCAGCTCACTCGCTTAGCTGCCCAGGAAGTGTAGGTGGTTCAGCGTTTCTGTCTACACGAGCAGTTTCCGAGCACAGCTTCGGTACCATGCTCCGAAACCATAATTGGCCAAGTATCGTGTTTAAGAGCCCTAATGGAAGAGAGAGGAGTGAAGGGTGACTTTATCACAACTTCTAAGTTCCACATCGGCTTGATGACGTCATTAATGTACGATTCTTCGTAATATGTGAGGACAGGACAGCCAGAGAACCTAGCACGAAACTGAGCAAGAATCATAATAGAAAGGTTATATAGAATAGCTTATAGTATAAGGGTGGTTGATGAATGGAAGAAACTGAATGATGAAATCGTGTATGTAGACACTGAACAGAAGTTTAAAAAGTTGTATGATAGCAGAGAATGTTTGAGATTGGGACCCGCTAGTGTAGAACTCCCTCCCCCGTACTTTACAAATAAGTGATGGTAACATTAAGCTTCTGAGATTCTAAGTTATATCATTTCGGATTTGTTCAGTTAATATCATCTAACTTATGTGATTTTCATTTTTATATAATCTGATACATCCTATATACCCGGCAATGCATATGTAAAAGAAAAAGAAAATAAACCACAAGTGCGTAAATAATTATCTTAATTACTGTCACCAACTCGTAAGTCAGAGAGAAAAATGCTAATTATTTTCCAGGCGTCAGCCAATTCCAACAGAGGACAAATAGTTGAGATTTCCTACCACAGATGGCGTTGATAAATACTTTGTATTTCACTCCACAACTGGCATTGCTGAAATATGTCGATTAGGTATTATTACTATTATCATTATTATTATTATTATTATTATTATCATTATACTGTTATTATTATCTTTGTTATTATTATTATTATTATTATTATTATTGTTATTATTATTATCATTATTAACACTAAAAGCGTACGTTGTGACAACAGTCTGTCTGCATGAACACTGGAGATGTTAAAGGCGTTATTATGATCGTTTCTTTGGATAATAAATATCTTTCAACTTTCTTTTATCAACTGGAAACTCCCAGGTATTGCTGAAGTAGTCAAGGAATGATCCTTTGCGAAACCAAGAATAGCCTGTACAGAGCGACAGCGACAGATATACAGAAATAACCTTAATGTAAGACCAACGTGTTAGCGAGACGCGGACTGATACAACGAAACCTTAACGCCAGCGGAGCGAGGGCCACAGTGTTGCCAGAAACGAACGAGGCTCGAGAAAGGATTACACAGTGTTGCCAGACACGAGGCTTTCAAGGGGAGGCTTCGCTTGGACCAATTTATTCCGTCTCGGAGATGCAGGAATTCTGGGTGGCATCCGGACCCGCCCAGGCCAACAGCTCTGGATTATCTCGAGAGAAAAATTGAGAGAATCTGTGATGAGTTTAGGACCAACACAGATCCCGGAGACCTGGTCGGTCCCAAGCGTTTTCCATGGCAGTGTATCCACGCCATGTTGTGCTTAGGCTGTGCATGTTTAGAGGGAGGAACTTCCTTGACATAGTTGAGCGTTTCAAACGTATTAAATCAACTGATCTTCGATTTATATATATATATATATATATATATATATATATATATATATATATATATATATATATATATATAATAATAATAATAATAATAATAATTGCAGTAGGTCACAGTGGTGCGCGTGATCTAGTACTTGCTGATAACCAGAAGGAAAATGAAACACGATAAGTTCCCAAGTGCACTTTCGTGTAATGATCACATCGTCAGGGGATATACAAGAATGAGAGAGAAGGCTTAGAACAGTCAGTTTATATACAAAATAGAGGCGGAGCTAAGACGTCGTTCGTACGCAAGTGTTTCCGGCTGTTGGTGTCCGGGTCTGGCAACATGACAGTCATAAAATTTTATCATGTGGACAAGACAGGGAACCGTTTACAGAATTTGCCTACGACAAAGCTATCCAGTTTGTACAGACCTTCGCTAATATTCGTGAGATTTCCTGGGATCTCAGAAAATGCAGGAAATCAACAGAGCGCCGCTGCATTCCACCCCTTACTCTCTCATCTTCCACAGCCTTTTTTGGCCTGACAGCTCATGGCATAAAACCGTAGTGAATAAAAACAGGATGACAAATGGAGAGGGTAAGGAAGGGTAGGGCCCGTAAGAAACTTTGTACCCCATGATAAAATTCCTCTCAGGGGTATAAAAAAAACATTGTAAGTCCATTGAAGAAGGTGCTGGTTGGGTACTTCACTAGCAACATGAACAACCACAACCACCTACCCCTCCTGACGCAGCAGGAGGGTACATCCGGGTTGCCCCAGGCCGGACGCTTCATGGTAGTGTTACTACAAAATGTCAGGCGTGTCCCGCGCGAGGAGCGATACCGCGCCGCTGCCTCCCTCGCTCGTGCGTTATAAAAGAGACCGATCGGCCGCCACTACCGCCTCCTGAAGAGGCCGTCGTCGGTTGGCACCCCTAGCTGATGGTGGTGGTGCGTCAGGTGGGGAAGGTTGGTAAGCCTGGCCAGTGCTTTGGTTCCTGATTTAAGGCTCGAAATTTTGAAACGTGCGTCATATGACAAGTAAAACGAACATCCAGTTTATGGGAATGAATGCGGCTTTCTCCTTATCGTCTGGACTAAGTGGCAGGCCCGTCATCAATGACCGGAACCACACTTAGAAGAAAAGTGTGGAGTTACAAGAGACTTGAAGGAATACGTCTGCTTGTTTACTTTTACACACTACACATCTCAAAAACAGTCTCGAAAGGACCCAATAGTCTGTTGCTGTTTGAATTTCATTATATTTGTTTGTATCTTCTTATGTAGTTGTACCTCTAGCCACCTGGATCTGGACTAGGAACTGCTGTTAGGGCTCTTTAACGAATCAGATATGAAGTCTGAGGTCATGCATTACTTCTTATGTCTTGAAATATCTTTTTCTAATGAATGTTTAGATATATTTAACTACTATCGTTGTTCTTTGATATTTGTTTTTGACTTGTTACGAGAGGAATTTCGCGAAGTGATGATTGCTTTTGGATTAGATTTTTTTTGTTGTGTGTGTGTGTGTGTGTGTGTGTGTGTGTGTGTGTGAACTTATCGTTTTAGGTCACACGGTTATTTATGATATAAACGGCTGTTTTGTTATTCAAAACTCTCGTTTGCTGAACATTAACACAGTTCACCTACAAAGGCTTTGGGGAATAATTGCACTTCGAAAGAGTGATTTTAATTATCATTATAATGTGGCAATTTGTAATAATATCTGGACAAGATTAAAACTGTGATTTTTATATTTCTCTCTGTGGTTAATGTAATGAATTTATAATCATATAATTAAACTTCAGTAGTCCAACAAATAATCATTTCTGATTATATTTAATCTGTTGTGGTAAAAGTGTAATTTTTTTGATTGCATATTATATGGCTGGCTGGCTGCTTTGCTAAAAGTTTTGGAATTTGGCGATTCATTTAGTTTTCCCTCATCAATTTGAGGTGCGGCTCAGTCATATTTATGCTTCATTAATTTTCATCAACATTGGAAAGTTCTTGAGTTGAAGATGATACGAAAGATTAGCTTTCGTCTTTTTAAACAGGACCCTCATCAAAGCTGGCCGAAGTTCTAGCTTGAGTTGTATAAACTTTTGCGAAGCATTTTTAACTAAAACTTCCTCGAGAATGATAGTTGCTACTACGGATTTTCTACGCTTGATGATAACGATTCTCATTGTGAAAGGGAGAAGCAGTATCCTCCCGCCAGCCTGGCAATATGGCAGTCAGCTTCTGGCAGCAATATGACAGTTGTCATGTGGGACGCCAGCAACCCCTCTTCCAGTCGTGAGGGGGAAGAGAAAACGGATATGTTTTTGACGGAAGCACAGAAGAGAAGCCACAGACTGGCTGGTATAAACGATATAAGTGCAATAACTAAGAAATAAGGTAAAATGAAAATACTTTGATTTAAAAAAGACGATTGGAACGCATTATTTGTATCAGATGTTTGATATATTTGTGGAAAACAAAACCAAGTAGATTATTTGAAAATGATATTTAATCATCTCTGGTAGGTTTAGTGTGGCTGAGAATCTTTGAGGGATAATTAGACCTTTCTATAGATGACTCTAGATTCGCCCCTGAGTCAACGACTCTGATTTGTTCAAAATGACGTATAATCAGCTGTAATATACACTGAGATAATTCATACTTGGAGATACATGTCATGGGGTTAATGTTAGGCTTGTTCATATAATTCTATGCCCAAAATTGTTCACATATTCGATGGTTCTGACCGAAATCGTATCTTTAAGTGGATACTTAACAAAATACAACATAACGGAATAATTACAGATGTTCAGTAGATTTTATCATGCACTCAGAAAGTTGTAAACGCTAGCAATGTTCACAACCGCCCCAGGGCGAACGTTTTAGGTGTTATCAACTGAGAAATCAGAGTAAACATTTCGATTCTCCTCCCTATCTAGTACTAGAGCCTCATTACCTCCGCGATAAAAATTACTCCAACATTTGGATAAAAGACTCGTTAAAAGCAATTTAGTTCTGTTATTTTTTTTTTCGCGAGGTGGGTGTAATCTCGGGTGTAATATACATTCGTTCTTTTTCCACTAGAGCGCGAGCCAGTTAGGCTGTGGGTTGGAGGTGCTTACTGGATGGGAAGGCGTCAGGACGTGTGAGGCGGAGACGCTAGGCTCACCAGTAACGCCGGGTCACGTCACCACTGCTGCCTCCGGGTCTTTCATATCTAGGAAATTAAACCACACATTTCCCGTTTGTACGTTTATTGGTCCGTTGGTCAGAGAACCTCGAGTTAGAGGGGTCCTGAAGTCTGGGTTCCTGCGGTGTCACCAGGGAGGATTTCCTGCTAGCAGTTAGGGTCCTACGGTGTCCACGGGAAGGATGTCCATCACTTAGGGTCCTGCAGTGTTTCAGGGCAGGATGTCCAGCATCTAGGGCCTTGCAGTGTCCTAGGAGAGATAATTCAAAGCCGAGGTGGTCCTCTCCTGTGCCTAAAAGAGATGGTCCGGCAGCCAGGATCCTGCAGTGTCCCAGGACAGATGATCCAGCAGCCAGGATCCTGCAGTGTCCCGGGACAGATGGTTCAGCAGTCAGGATCCTGCAGTGCCCCGGGACAGATGGACCAGCAGCCAGGATCCTGCAGTGTCCAAGGACAGATGGTCCATCAGCTAGGATCCTGCAGTGTCCCGGGACAGATGGTTCAGCAGCCAGGATCCTGCAGTGCCCCGGGGCAGATGGTCCAGCAGCTAGGATCCTGCAGTGTCCCGGGACAGATGGTCCAGCCAGCAGGCACTCGCCACCCAGGACAAGTGCTTTAAGTTTGCACTGGTGTCTGAGGCCACAAGATGGACTGCCGCTCTGGTGTCTGCCCCGTCCAGACTCATAGTCGGTCTCGCCAGCATGTTTCCTTAGTTGCACCTTTCTCTGTGTGGTGTTACTGCTGTGTTGTGTGGTGTTACTGCTGTGTTGTGTGGTGTTACTCCTGTGTTGTGTGGTGTTACTGCTGTGTTGTGTGGTGTTACTGCTGTTTTGTGTGGTGTTTCTGTTGTGCTGTGTGGTATTACTGCTGTGCTGTGTGGTGTTACTGCTGTGTTGTGTGGTGCTACTGCTGCGTTGTGTGGTGTTAACGCTGTGTTGTGTGGTATTACTGCTGCGTTGTGTGGTGTTACCGCTGTGTTGTGTGGTGCTACTGCTGCGTTGTGTGGTGTTAACGCTGTGTTGTGTGGTACTACCGCTGTGTTGTGTGGTGTTACTGCTGTGTTGTGTGGTATTAACGCTGTGTTGTGTGGTATTACCGCTGTGTTGTGTGGTGCTACTGCTGCGTTGTGTGGTGTTACTGATGTGTTGCGTGGTGCTTTGGCGGCGTTATTTGGTGTCGCTATTGTGTTGTTTGCTGTTGCTCCTTCGTTCTGTTGTACTGTTGCTGTGTTACGCTGTTAGTCTCCCTGTTGTACTGTTGGTAAAAGCTGACACAAGTGACGCTTCTCAGCTCTGGTATATTTTCCTTAAACCTTCCCACCCCGATGGCTATGCCGCCTGGGGTCCACAGTCAAGCGTCATCCTGGGAATACCAGCCATCCGTCAGGTATCGTAGAGCGTAACGTGCATAAAACCTCCTGGGAAAGAAAATTTCCCGATTCCCAGTGTTATCAGCGGTTGGTGAGATATTGTAAAGCGCAAAGTACGCCGTCCATCCTGGGAAATAAAATCTCTTAAAGTTGTATTGGAAGCCATATTTGTTCCAATCGTAAGTCTTCGACTTAGGTGAAGTTTGATTTCACTGGAAGCGAAATAACTTTAACGTAATATAGATTAGAATATTTTGCTATGAAAATAGGTTTCCACATCGATGTTGTGATTATAGCCAAGGAACTGGTGTAGTGGAAATGATAAATACAAAAGCAACAAGAATGGAATCGGACGCAGCCATAATGGCGTCGATCGTCAACACACGTGTGGTTGTTGGGGGACGCGAAGGGGGTACGGATATGGCTGCCGTAGCACTACTGCTGCTCTCTCTGTGAGGAATCCCGCCGTCGTCCCCCAAGTTCTGTGGACAAATAGGATAACTGAGGACTATGACGCTGGATTTCTCAAGAGAAAGTGAGTGAAAAAAAAAAGGATCATTTCCTCGAGCTTTTCATTGTGTTGTTTCTACTCTGCTGTGCTGCAATATTTTTTATGTCGTAAACTTCCGCACTTTTCGAGGCGAGACCCTAAATAATATACAGATGTAAGAGCTAAATTATGGAAAAGTGAAGAGGGGAAAAGGTAAAGTAATTTGAGATTTAGAGAAAGTGAAAACCTGCTTTTTTTTTTTTTTTTTTAGGTCAGGATGAAGGTGTTTAGGTAAAACACGAGCAGATAAGGAGTTCCAAACTTTAGCGTTGTGGGGAAAGAAAGAGACGTCACAACGGTCCTTCTCCGAGTTACCAACGGCCACACACAGTAACCAGGCTGATGGAAGAGTTGATGAATCTTCTGGTGTGACAGTCGACAGATTTGACGGACGGGTGCTCTAACGACAGACGCACACGCATGCGCGCAGACTTACAGACAGACAAACAGATTAACATAAAGTGACAGTTCTAGACACCAGTCCTCCAAATACACAGACGCAAACGTACTGACACACACACACACACACACACACACACACATATAAATGCAGACATCATCCACACACAAACGTGCATACATACACACATATATACACATGTAGAAAGACAAATGGACACCTGACCATGGTCTGGGATCAGCTCGGGAAACAATCGCCTTTCAAATGTCTCGGTTTTCATCACTTCTTAAAGCAATGCGACACTCTTGAAAATCTCTCTCTATCACTCCGGCCTCGAGCGCAACCTGAAGTATTTACCGAAGTTTATGTCGAGTGGGGAGCGGTCGCCATCTGAGGTTGTGGTCTTGTGGAACCCTTTAGCAGAAGACCATTGTGGTGTTTGGTCTTACGACCACCTCTACCGACCGTCCCAGCCCCAGCCAAGGTGGGTCGGGTGGTCCCAGGATATCCCAAGACATCCCGGGACGGTCTAAAGCATTCTGAAATACCCCAGTCCATATTGCAGGGAATAAAAGCCTTGCGTTTTCGGTCTCCCCTCATCGTGGCCCTTCCAGCACTGCCTCGCAAGTGCGAATTTGTGTTCACGGTCGCTTAAAGACGTCCCTGAAACGTTTCCCCTCCCGCTGTAACGTTTCCCAGCCGCCATAAACGTTTTGTCATGTCTCCTTGAGGAAACGTAGTTGTGTGCAGGATTTTAGGGGCCTGAGAAAATGTTGCAGGTGCGTGCGTGGGTGTGCTTGTGTCCGTGCTTGTGTGTGTGTGTGTGTGTGTGTGTGTGTGTGTGTGTGTGTGTGTGTTGGTGTGGAAGCTGTGAGGATGCTATTTTGAGACAACCTTGGAAGCAGACAGACGTCGTAGAGGGAGGGAAGGAGGGAGGGAGGGGGTTTATTTAAGCTTACACAAGGAGGTGGGAAAGTCATTCAAGGTTATGGGCTAAGATGGAAATTTATTCCGGATTATGAAGGGAAGTTTATTCAAGCTTATGGAAAGATTAGGGAAGTTTATCAAGCTTATGGAGGGGGGATGGGAAGTTCATTCAAGCTTATGGAAAGATAAGGGAAGTTTATCAAGCTTATGGAGGGGGGGGATGGGAAGTTTATTCAAGCTTATGGAGGGAGATGGGTAATTTATTCAAGCTTATGGAGAGAGAAGGGAAGTTTATTGAAGCTTATGGAGCGAGATGGGAAGTTTATTCAATCAGTATCATGACTCAGGGATCGAGAGATATGCTGCCGACATGGAATTAATACGTAGCGAGGAACTGGATAACATCCTCTGGAATTATTTATCGCAAACGAAATTCTCCGATTACTGGAAAGCCCGGCACTGAGCCATAAGAAATCAGTAAACTGGTTTTTCATTTTTCGTGTGTATTTCCATAAAGTTTATTCCTCGGGCTGAAGCATCTTAACTCAAATTCCAACACTCGAGAGTGTGTAAGAAGATTAAGGCGTTTTTAATTTGATTTAATACCTGGAGGAAATCAATGTTTTATCCATGTCTTGAATCATTGTACCTGCAGAAATAAACGTTTTATTATGACTTTTTAAAATCCATTCTATTAATTCCTTTTAAGCATTTCTTTGACTAATTTTACTCATGCTATTCAGAACTGGAAATGTACTTGAAGAGAATACGCGGTACTGAAAAAACACTTACATATACACATAACACAAAACAGACAGACAGACAGACAGACGTACCTGCTGCATATATCTGTGGAAGAGACACAGACGGCGCCACAGCCAGACAGCGTTTGAAAAGTCAGTGAGAGCAAGACACGGACATAGCAGGATATTAAGACACGAGGAACGGATAGAGTAAAAGAATATTACGCACAACCCACGAAATAATATCCAGAAGATTTCTATACAGTCATCAGGAGGAGATTATTAGGTCAAGAGCAGCTAATAAGGCCGAGGGATTCAGAGGGAAGAGTTGTGTAGAGGATGACAAAGTTGAAAAGTGTTGTCAGAGTGGAAGGCACTAAGAGCCCGAACGCCTGGGTCGTGGGATGGGGTGGAGGGCAGGAGGGAAGTAAAGAATGGCGGGGACTGCATCACCTTACAAGGGGACCTAGACAAATTACAAAGTTCGTCTTGAGAAGACGTTGTTGATGATACACACCTCAAGTGAATGCTCAGTAACGAGGACGGGACGCGATGAAAGCAGACACTGATGCGATTATTATCTGAAAAAAAAGAAGCAAGGAGTAGGAATCTGTGTGAGAGTCAACATTTCCCCTCACCTGTCGACGGAGTTCCGCCTTTGGGGACTAGTCGGACAGACAAACTGTCTGCTGGCAAATAGTACAATCGCATTTCAGTAATAGACTATGGTTCTCAAGTTTGGTCACCACACTTAAAGAACCGCAAAGAACTAATAGAGGCGGTACAGAGGAGGGCAGAAACAAATGGGAGTCCAAATTAAGAGAGCTGACTTACAGTGAGAGGTTAGAGGCCATGAATTTGTTTATTATGGACGAGAGAAGAGTAAGAGACGACTTGGTCATAACTTTAAAGTTTCTTAATCAGTTTGATGACATCAAACAGTAAACAGTTATTTGAGAGATGCACGGACAGAATAAACAGAGAACAGAACGAGTGTAGAACTGCCTTCCATACTTTACAATTAGTAATTATGAATTACACACACACACACACTTCCTTCTCATCCCTTTTGGATCTAAGACATTCCGTTTTCGACCTAATCCACCAGTGAACATTGCTCGTAAACAATGTATATAATCTTGATACAATTTCTCCTCACCAACCTAGCACAGTCCAGCTTGGCATTATGCTCTGGTTTTCAACGTCTAGTGTTACTAGTAATCATCACTAATTCCCACCCTCGTCACCAATGACATCATGTTCATATCTTCACTACACCACGCACGTCTTGCGCGCTCCGTTTCCTGAGGCAGCGGGAGCGCAGGGTACCGTCCGGCTACTGGAGAGGTTGGCAAGGCCGTGGTCGTATTTCCTAAGGGGTGTAACTGTCTTGCTCGGTACTCGTACCGTCAGCGTCATCAGAGATGGTACCTTAGTGCTCAAAGGGTCGGTACAATATTCACCTACTGATCACCGGGTCTCGAGTCATTGTAGCCACCAGGTTTCTGGTCGTTATACTTCATTTATCATCGTGGTTTATCAAACTCTTTCGCTTGTCTTAATATTTTGGATTTGAGGTAAATCCTCTCGTCGACGGACTGTATTTTGTTAGCCAGAGAGAATGTTTGCCGGTGGGACTATTTGCCAGGGACATCACTCGGTGAGGAATCTGTCCGCCAGGGGAAGTCAGTCGCCGCCCCCCCAAAAAAACTAGTTCGTCAAGAGAGACCGTCTGCCACAGACAGAGAGAGACAGAGACAGAGCCCACTGGTGGTGAGGCTGTTTCCCCTGCGAGATCATTTGCCAGCAATAGCGTTTGCTAGCGAGATCATTCGACTGGAATGCAGTGCCGTTTGCTAGAGAATTGTTTACCTCACGTCCGACTGTCACTCTGCATCACGCACACTTCCTGACTGCATGTTTTCATGCCTGTCTGTCATTCTTACCACTTCTTTTACCTCTCCTTCCTATTCTCTCCCTTCTCTCTCCTTCTCCCTCCATCCTTCCCTCTCCCTTGTGGGAACCCCCACCCCGTCCCCGGGACAAATCCTCACCCTCGGACACCCCCTCTCCCTCGCTCTCTCTCTCTTTCTCTCTCTCTCAGCGGCTGCTGTGTCTGCGTCCGATGACAGATGCTGGTCTTATCTGCGGACCAGCGAGCCTTCTCACGCGATCGTGCTTCCGCCGATAGGCACCACAATGGCCGCCGCACCAGACGTGCGATGGTTTAAAAGCGAAATCGCGCCCGGCACGAGCGGACTTGTTGACTTGCCGGAGGAGAACACACGTATATATATATATATGAATCTGACTTCCGAAGGGGGAGAAATTACAAGCCTTCCTCTACCTCGGTAGATTTGGTGGGGTGGAAAATTTAGACTTTATGGGCACCATAAAAGTAATTTACGACTCTAGCTAGAAGCAACGTAAGTCAGTAGAATTCTTGTACTTTGTGGCGATTTGGAGCAAGTAAGAGTAATTTCAGGCATTTAATCCTTTATTTATCAAACGAACGACAATTATGTTGTGTTGAGGCCTATAGAAATCAGGGATAAGGCACTTTAAATGAAACGCTGAAAAAAGAATCAACAGAATCTATGGTTACCCCTCACCCTAGCCTCCCCTAAGGGGCAGAGATCTCTATGTACCTTAAGTTTTTGCGTCACAGCTGAAGTACACACCAGACGTTTCATGGTCTGTGCTGACGGCTGACTTCCACAGAAGCAGGCAGACCCTACACCCACCTCCCTCCACCTCACTAGAGTCATGTTGATATGTCTACAGCTGCAGGAGGAGGAGGAGGAGGAGGATGTCAGTTGAGGTAGGTCGTAGGGTTTTGTTTACGTCTACGAGTATACATATCTCTCTTCCACTTCTACGCTGATTAACCCCAAGTTTTCCCTGATCATCGTAGCTCTGTCCACGAGCTATCGCATGTCTCACCGCAGAACACAAAGTGGTGTGTGGGGGTTTTGCTTGCGGTTGTGGGTAATTACTGGTGGCCGGGCGGAGGAGGGTGAGCGGGGGGAGGTGGGTGGTGCTTTTCCGCCTCAGGCATTGACTCAGCAGCGGGCCACCAGGGTTCGAATCGCGCACCGGGACAGCAGCCGGGTCACACAGGGAGAGAGAGAGAGAGAGAGAGAGAGAGAGAATGGTGAAAGATGTGACCTTAATTTGTTTTTTTTTTTTCCAAGTTTGCACTTGGGGTAGACTAACGTGTGTGATGTTCCCTCAGGGATTCGTGCCCGTGTGTTTTTGGGCATCTCTCTCTCTCTCTCTCTCTCTCTCTCTCTCTCTCTCTCTCTCTCTCT
Organism: Panulirus argus; assembly: GCA_038088735.1. Taxonomy (NCBI): domain Eukaryota; kingdom Metazoa; phylum Arthropoda; class Malacostraca; order Decapoda; family Palinuridae; genus Panulirus; species Panulirus argus. The sequence goes on from JAYMFT010021618.1 coordinate 16,387, forward strand.
CTCTCTC
>JAYMFT010021629.1:0-31138 GCA_038088735.1 Panulirus argus
ATATATATATATATATATATATATATATATATATATATATATATATATATATAGAGAGAGAGAGAGAGAGAGAGAATATTCCCCCTGAGGATTGCTCTGCCCAGTCTTCCTCCTCAGTAGGATGTCAGGTGTCAGTGCAGTATGTTGAAGGATATTGAAAAACTTACTTCAACTTACCACATTCGCCAAGTTTTAATGGTGCTGGCAAAGGCGAGGAGGAGGTGATTTAACTGCCGTGCAAAAAACGGGATGATGCGAACTTCAAAAGGGGTGGATAGTGATGATAATCATAATACTAATAGTGATGATAATGATGATAGTGATGATAATTAGAATGATAGATCACCAACAACAACCCCCAGAACAACACCAAAAACAACAACAACAACAACAACAACCCCAGAACAGCGCCAACAACAACAACAACCCAGAACATCAACAACAACAATAACCCCAGAAACAACACCAAGAACAGCAAGCCCGTAAAATCACCAACAACAACCCCCTAGAAAATCACTAACCATAGAACCCCAACAACCCTTCCCCCCCATAACAACACCACCAACAACAACAACTAACCCACCACAAACCAGGGAACGTCATCAAATACCCCAACAACATCTCTGGAGCGTCATCACACAGCCACTAATATGCAGGGAGCATCATCACACACCCAAAAACATCCTGAGAGCGTCATCATAAACCCACCAACATCCAGGAAGCGTCATCACACACCCAAAAACATCCTGAGAGCGTCATCACTAACCCACCAACATCCAGGAAGCGTCATCACACACCCACCAACATCCAAGGAGCGTCATCACACACCCACCAACATCCAGAAAGCGTCATCATACACCCACCAACATCCAGAGAGCGTCATCACACCCCTAACAACATCCTGAGAGCGTCTCCATAAACCCACCAACATCCAGGAAGCGTCATCAAACACCCACCAACATCCAGAGAGCGTCATCACACACCCACTAACATCAAGGAAGCGTCATCACAAACCCACTAACATCCAGGAAGCGTCATCAAACAACCACCAACATCCAGAGACCATCATCACACACAAAACAACGTCCTGAGATCGTCTTCACAAACCCACCAACATCTAGGAAGTATCATCAAACACCCACCAACATCCAGAGAGCGTCATCACACACGCAAAAACATCCAGGGAGCGTCATACAAACTCACCACAAACCAGGGAAAGTCATCAAATACCCCACCAACATCTGGAAAGCGTCATCACACACCCACTAATATGCAGGGAGCGTCATTACAAACAACCAACATACCGGAAACGTCAAGACAAACCCACCAACATCCAGGAAGCGTCATCACACGCCCACCAACATCCAAGGAACGTCATCACACACCCACTAACATCCAGAAAGCGTCATCATACAACCACCAACATCCAGAGAGCGTCATCACACACCCAACAACATCCAGAGGGCGTGATCACAAACCCACTAAGGTTATCCAGGAAGAGTCATCACAAACCCACTAACATCCAGGAAGCGTCACCACAAGCCCACCACAAACCAGGGAACGTCAACAAATACCCCACCAACATCTGTGGAGCGTCATCACACACCCATTAATATGCAGGGAGCGTCATTGCAAAGAACCAACATACCGGAAGCGTCAAGACAAACACACCAACATCCAGTAAGCGTCATCACACACCCACCAACAGCCAGAGGGCATGATCACACACCCACTAACATCCAGGGAGAGTCATCATAAACCCACCAACATCCAGGAAGCGTCATCACACACCCACCAACATCCAGAGAGAGTCATCACACACCCACTAACATCCAGGAAGAGTCATCACAAACCCACCAACATCAAGGACGTGTCATCACACACCCCAAGAACATCCAAGGAGCATAATCACACACCCACCAACATCCAGGGAGTGTCATAACAAACCCACTAACATCGTGTAAGCGTCACCACACATCCACCAACATCCAGGGAGCGTCATCAAAAACCGACCAACATCCAGGAAGCGTCATCATACACCCGCCAACATCCAGAAAGCGTCACCACACACCCACCAACTTTCAGTGAGCATAATCACACCTCCACCAACAACCAGGGAGCGTCATCACAAACCCACCATAAATCAGGGAACGTCATCAGATACCCCACCAACATCTGGGGAGCGTCATCATACACCCACCAACATCCAGAGAGCGTCATCACACACCCAAACACATCCTAAGAGCGTCATCACACACCCATCATCATCCAAGGAGCGTTATCACACACCCACCAACACCCAGGAAGCATCATCATACACCCACCAAGATCCAAGGAGAGTCATCACACACCCAACAACATCCTGAAAGCGTCATCACAAAACCACCAACATCCAGGAAGCGTCATCAAACACCTACCAACATGCAGAGAGCGTCATCACACACCCACTAACTTCCAGGGAGAGTCATCACAAACCCAACAACATCCAAGGAGCGTCATCACACACCCACCAACATCCAGAAAGCGTCATCATACACCCAACAACATCCAGAGAGCGTCATCACACACCCACTAATATCCAGGGAGCGTCATTACAAAAAACCAACATACCGGAAGCGTCAACACAAACCCACCAACATCCAGGAAGCGTTTTCACACACCCACCAACATGCAGAGAGCGTCATCATACACCTACTAACTTCCAGGGAGAGTCATCACAAACCCACCAACATCCAGGAAGCGTCACCACAAGCCCACAACAAACCAGGGAACGTCATCAGATACCCCACCAACATCTGGGGAACGTCATCACACACCCACTAATATCCAGGGAGCGTCATCAAAAACAATCATCATACCGAAAGCGTCAACAGAATCCCATCATCATCCAGGGAGCGTCGTCATGCACCAGCCAACATCCAGAAAGCGTCATCATATACCGACCAATATCCAGTGATCGTCATCACAAACCCACCAACATCAATGAAGCGTCATCACACACCTCACGAACATCCAGGGAGAGTAATCATACATCCACCAACATCCAGGGAATGTTATAACAAACCCGCTAACATCGTGGAAGTGTCACCACACACCCACCAACATCCAGGAAGCGTCATCATACACCCACCAATATCCAGAAAGCGTCACCACACACCCACCAACATTCAGTAAGCGTAATCACACCTCCACCAATATCCAGGGAGCGTCATCACAAACCCACCACAAACCAGGGAACGTCATCAAATACCCCACCAGCATCTGGAGAACATCATTATACACCCATTAACATCCAGAGAGCGTAATCACGCACCGAAAAACATCCTGAGAGCGTCATCACAAACCCACCAACATCCAGGAAGCGTAATCAAACACCACCAACATCCAAGGAGCGTTATCACTCACCTACCAACATCCAGGAAGCGTCATCATACACACATCAACATCCAGAAAGCGTCATCACACACCCAACAACATCCTGAGAGCGTCATAACAAACCCACCAACATCCAGGAAGCGTCGTCACAAGCCCACCACAAACCAGGGAACTTTATCAAATACCCCACCAACATCTGGGGAGCGTCATCACACACCCACTAATATGCAGGGGGCGTCATAACAAACAACCAACATACCGGAAGCGCCAACACAAACCCACCAACATCCAGGAAGCGTCATCACACACCAACCAACATCCAGAGAGCGTCATCACACATCCATTAACATCCAGGGACAGTCACCACAAACCCACCAACATCCAGGAAGCGTCACCACAAGCCCACCACAAACCAAGGAACGTCATCAAATACCCCACCAACATATGGGGAGCGTCATCACACGCCCATTGATATGCAGGGGGCGTCATCACAAACAACCAACATACTGGAAGCGTCAAAGGAATCCCATCATTATCCAGGTAGCGTCGTCATGCACCAGCCAACATCCAGAGAGCGTCATCACATGCTCACCAATATCCAGTGAGGTCATCACAAACCCACCAACATCAAGGAAGCGTCATCACACACCCCACGAACATCCAGGGAGGGTCATCACACGCTCACCAACATCCAGGGAGTGTTATAACAAACCCACTAACATCGTGGAAGCGTCACCACACACCCACCAACATCTAAAGGGCGTCATCACAAACCCATCAACATCCAGGAAGCGTTATCATACACCCACCAACATCCAGAGAGCGTCATCACATATCCAACAACATCCTGAGAGAGTCATCACAAACCCACCATCATCCAGGGAGAGTCATCACACACCCACCAACATCCAGAGAGCGTCATCACAAACCCAGCAACCTCCAGGAAGCGTCATCACAAACCCACCAACATACCGGAAGCGTCAACACAATCCCATCATGATCCATGGAGTGTCATTATTCACCTGCCAAAATCATATACCCACCAATATCCACTGAGCGTCATCAAAAACCCACCTACATCAAGGAACATCCAGCAAGTGTCATCTCACACCCACCAACATCCAGGGAGTGTCATAACAAACCCACAAACATCCTGGAAGCGTCACCACACACCCACCAACATGCAGAGAGCGTCATCACACACCCACCATCATCCAAGGAGCATCGTCACAAACCCACCAACATCCATGAAGCGTCATCACACACCCACCAACATCCAGGGAGAGTCATGAAAAGGCCCACCAACATCCAGATCCTCGTCACAAACCCATCAACAAACCGAAAGCGTCACCAAAATCCCATCATCATCCACGGATCGTCATCCTGCACCTACCATCATCCACAAGCGTCATCACAAACCCACCAATATCCAGGAAGCGTCATCACATACACCACCAACATCCAGGGAGAGTCATCACACACCCACCAACATCCAGGATGTGTCATCACAAGCCCACTAACATCCTGGAAGCGTCACCACAAACCCACCAGCATCCAGAGAGCTTCATCACACACCCAACAACATCCGGTGAGCGTCATCACAAACCTACCAATATCTAGAGAGCGTCATCACAAACCCACCAACTTCAAGGAAAGTTAATCACACACCCACCATATCCAGGGAGCGTCATGACAAAGCCCACCAACATCCAGAGAGCGTCAACACAAAACCATTAACATCAAGGTAGCATCATCACAAACCCATCAGCACCAAGGGAGCGTCATCTCAAAGCCACCATCACCCAGAGAGTGTCAACTCAAAGCAACCATCTCACAGTGAGCGTCATCACATACCCCACCTACATCCAGGGAGCGTCATCACAAATCCCATCAACAACCAGGAAGCGTCATCATAAAACCCATAAACACCCAGGTAACGTCATCACGAACCTACCAACATCCAAAGAACGTCATCACATACAGAACCAACATCCAGTTAGCGTCATCACAAAGCCACTAACATCCACAGAGCGTTATCAACAACCCACCAACATCCAGGAGCGTCATCACAAACTAATCAACATCCGGGGATTGTCATCAGAAACCCACCAACATCAAGAGGGCGTTATCACAAACTCATCAACATACAGGATGCGTCATTACAAACGCACCAAGATCCATGGAGCGTCATGAAAAAACAAACCAACATCCAGGGAGCGTCATAAAAAAACAAACCAACATCCAGGGAGCGTCATCTCCAAGCAAGCAACATCCAGCAAGCGTCATCACAAATCCACAAAAAGCCAGGAAACGTCATCTCAAACTCCCTAATATCCTGTTAGCGTCATCACAAAGCCACAAACCTCCATGAAGCGTCATCACAAACCCACCAACAGCCAAGTAGCGTCATCATAAACCCATCAACATCCAGTGAGCGTCATCACAAACCCACCAACATCCAGAAAGCGCCATCACAAACCCATCAACATACAGGAAGCGTCATTACCAACCCACCGAAATCCAGGGAGCGACATCACAAAAAAACAACATGCAGGGAGCGTCATCACAAACCAAGTAACATCCAGAAAGCGTCATCACTAACCCACTAACTTCCAGGGAGGGTCACTACAACTCCGCCAATTTCTAGGGAGTGTCATCACAAAATTCACCAACATCCAAGAAACGTCATCTCAGACCTACTAATATCCAGTTAGCGTCATCACAAAGCCACTAACAACCATGGAGCGTCATCAGAAACCCACCAACATCCAGAGAGCGTCATCACACACCCACCAACATCCAGAGAGCGTCATCACAAACCCATGAACATCCAGGAAGCGTCATCACACACCCACTAACACCCAGAGAGCGTCATCACAAACCCACCAACCTCCAGGGAGAGTAATCACAAACCCACAAACATACCGGAAGCGTCAACATAATCCCATCATCATCCAGGAAGTGTCATTATGCACCTACCAAAATCCAGAAAGCGTCATCATATACCCACCAATATCCAGGGAGCGTCATCAAAAACCCACCAACATCAAGGAACGTCATCACACACCCACGAACATCCAGCAAGTGTCATCTCACACCCACCAACATCCAGGGAGTGTCATAACAAAGCCACAAACATCCTGGAAGCGTCACCAGACGCCCACCAACATGCAGAGAGCGTCATCACACACCCTCCAGCATCCAGTGAGCATCGTCACAAATCCACCAACATCCAGAGAACGTCATCACAAACCCACCAACATCCATGAAGCGTCTTCACACACCCACCAACATCCAGGGAGCGTTATGAAAAGGCCCACCAACATCCAGACCAGTCTTCACAAACCCACCAACGAACCGAAAGCGTTACCATAATCCCATCATCATCCACGGATCGTCATCATGCACCCACCAACATCCACAAGCGTCATCAAAAGCCCACCAGTATCCAAAGAACGTCAACAAAAACCCATCAACATAACATCCAGGAAGCGTCAACACAAGCCCACCAACATCCAGGGAGCGTCATTACATACACCACCAACATCCAGGGACCGTCATCACACACCCACCAACATCCAGAATGTGTCATCACAAGCCCACTAACATCCTGGAAGTGTCACCACAAACCCACCAACATCCAGAAAGCTTCATCACACACCCAACAACATCCGGTGAGCGTCATCACAAACCCACCAATATCCAGAAAGCGTCATCACAAACCCACCAACATCAAGGAAGCTTCATCACAGAACCACCATATCCAGGGAGCGCCATGACAAAGCCCACGAACATCCAGAGAGCGTCACCACAAAACCATTAACATCAAGGTAGCATCATCACAAACCCATCAACACCAAGGGAGCGTCATCTCAAAGCCACCATCACCCAGGGAGTGTCAACTTAAAGCAACCATCACAGAGGGAGCGTCATCACAAATCCCATTAACACCCAGGAAGCGTCATCATAAAACCCATAAACACCCAGGTAACGTCATCACGAACCTACCAACATCCAAAGAACGTCATCACATACACAACCAACATCCAGTTAGCGTCATCACAAAGCCACTAACCTCCATGGAGCGTCATCAAAAACCCACCAACATCTAGAGAACGTCATCACAAACCAATCAACATCCGGGGATTGTCATCACAAACCCACCAACATCAAGAGGGCGTTATCACAAACCCATGAACATACAGGATGCGTCATTACAAACACACCAAGATCCAGGGAGCGTCATAAAACAACAAACCAACATCCAGGGAGCGTCATCTCCAAGCAAGCAACATCCAGCAAGCGTCATCACAAATCCACCAAAAGCCAGGACACGTCATCTCAAACCCCCTAACATCTAGTCAGCGTCATCACAAAGCCAAAAACTTCCATGAAGCGTCATCAAAAACCCACCAACATCCAGGAGCGTCATCACAAACCCATGAACTCCATGGAGCGTCATCACAAAACCACCAACATCCAGAGAACGTCATCACAAACCCATCAACATACAGGAAGCGTCATTACAAACCCACCAAAATCCAGGGAGCGACGTCACAAAAAAACAACATGAAGGAGCGTCATCACTAACCAAGCAACATCCAGAAAGCGATATCACTAACCCACTAACTTCCAGGGAGGGTCACTACAACTCCGCCAGTTTCTAGGGAACGTCATCACAAATTCACCAACATACAAGAAACGTCATCTCAGACCCACTAATATCCAGTTAGCGTCATCACAAAGCTACTAACAACCATGGAGCGTCATCAGAAACCCACCAACATCCAGAGAGCGTCATCACACACCCACCAACATCCAGGAAGCGTCATCACACACCCACGAACATCCAGGAAGCGTCATCACAAACACACCATCATCCAGGAAGCGTTATCACAAACCCACCAACATCCAGAGAGCGTCATCACACAAGAAGCAACATTAAGAGATAATCATCACACACTCACTAACATCGAAGAAGCGTCATCAAAAATCAGCCAACATCCAGAAAGCGTCATCTCAACCCACCAACATCCAGAGAGCGTCATCGCAAACCCATCAACATCCCGGAAGCGTCACCACAATCCCATCATCATCTAGAGAGCGTCATCATGCACCCACCATCTTCCAGAGAGGGTCATCAAAAACCAACCAATATCCAGACAGCGTCATCACAAACCCACCAACATCCAGAAAGCGCCATCACACACCCACCAACATCCAGGGACCGTCATCACAAACCTACTAACATCATGGAAGAGTCACCACAAACCCACCAACATCCAGAGAACGTCATCACAAACATACCAATATGCGGAGAGATTCATCACAAACCCACCAGCATCCAGGAAGCATCATCACACACCCACCAGCATCCAGGGAGCGTCATCACACACCCACCAACATCCAAAGAGCGTCATCACAAACCAACCAAAATCCAGAGAACGTCATCACAAACAGACCAACATCCAGGAAGCGTCATCAAAAACCCATTAACTTCCAGGGAGCATCATCACACACCCTCCAACATCCAGAGAGCGTCATCACAAACCCACCAAATACCGGAAGCGCCATCACAAACCCATTGACATCCAGGGAGCGTCATCAAAAACCCACCAACATTAAGAGAGCGTCATCACACACCCACCAACACCCAGGGACCGTCATTACAAACCCACTAACATCATGGAAGTCACCACAAACCCACCAACATCCAGAGAGCGTCATCATAAACATACCAATATCCGGAGAGATTCATCACAAACCCACCAGCATCCAGGAGGCATCATCAAACACCCACCAACATCCAGAGAGCGTCATCACAAACCGACCAACATCCAGGAAGCGTCATCAAAAACCCATTAACTTCCAGGCAGCATCATCACACACCCTCCAATATCCAGAGAGCGTCATCAAAAACCCAACAAATACCCGGAAGCGTCATCACAAATCCACCAACATCAAGACAGCGTCAACAATCACCCACCAACATCCAGAGAGTGTAATCACAAAACTACTAAAATAATGGAAGCGTAAACACAAACCCACCAACATCCAAAGAGCCTCATCACACATCCACCAACATCCAGTGAGCGTCATCACAAACCCACCAATATCCGGAGAGCGTCATCACAAACATACAGACATCCAGGAAGCGTCATCACAAACCCGTTAACATCCAAGGAGCGTCATCACAAACCCACAAACATCCAGAGAGCGTTAAAACACACCTACCAACATCCAGAGAGCGTCATCACAAACCCTCCAACATCCAGGAAGAGTCATTTCAAACCCATTAACAGCCAGGGAGTGTCATCTATAACCCACTAACTACTAGGGAGCGTCACCATAAATCCGCCAAAATCCAGGGAGCATCATCACATATCTACCAACATCTAGGAAACGTCATCTCAAACCCACTAACATTCAGTTCGTGTCATCACAAAGCCACCAACAACCAGGGAGCGTCATCGAAAACCCACCATCAAGGAAGCGTCATCACAAACCCACCAACATCCAGAGAGCGTCATCACACACCCACCAACATTAAGAGAGAGTCATCACACACCCACTAACATCCAGAGAGCGTCATCAAAATCCCACCAAATCCCGGAGGCGTCAACACAATCCCATTATCATCCAGGGAGCATCATCAGGCACCAACCAACATCAAGAGAGCGTCATCACAAACCCACCAATATCCAGAGAGCGTCATCATAAATCATCCAACATCCAAGAAGCGTCATCACACATCCACCAACATCCACGGAGCGTCATCACACACCCACTAACATCCATGGAGCGTCATCACAAACCCACCAACATTCAGGAACGTCATCAAAAACTCACCAACATCCAGGAAGCGTCATCATACACCCAACAACATCCAGAGAGCGTCATCACAAAGCCACGAGCATCCAGGGAGCGTCACCAAAAAACCACCAACATCCAGGGAGCGTCATCACAAACCCACCGACATCCAAGAAGCGCCATTATTTACCCACTAACATCCAGGAAGCGTCATCACAAACCCACCAACATCCAGGAAACGTCATCACAAACCCACCAAAATCCAGGAAGCGTCATCACACACCCACGAGACTCCAAAAAGCGTCATCACAATCCCACCAACATCCAGGAAGCGCTATCACAAACTCACCAAATCCAGAGAGCCTCATCACACACCAAGTAACATTAAGAGAGAGTCATCACACACCCACTAATATCCAGGGAGAGTTATCACAAACCCACCAATATCCAGAGAACGTCATCAAAACGCAGCAACATCCCGGAAGCGTCACCACAATCCCGTCATCATCACTGGAGCGTCATCATGCATCCACAATCTTCCAGAAAGCGTCATCACAGACCCACCAGTATCCAGGAAGCGTCACCACAAGCACACCAACATCCAAGGAACGTCATTACATATCCCACCAATATCTAGGGAACGTCATCACACACAAAAAAACACCCAGGAAGCGTCATCAAAACCAACTATCAACCTGGATGCGTCACCACAAACCCACCAACATCCAGAGAGTGTCATCACACACTCATCGACATCCAGTGAGCGTCATCATAAACATGCCAACATCCAGGAAGCGTCATCACAAACCAATTAACTTCCAGGGAGCGTGATCACACACCCACCAACATCCAGAGACCGTCACCACAAACTTAACACGATCCCGGAAGCGTCATCACAAACCCACCAACATCCTTGAAGCGTCACCACAAACACACCAACATCAAAAGAGCTTCATCACACACCAACCAACATCCAGTGAGCGTCATGATAATACCCACCAACATCCAGAGAGCGTCATCACAAACCCATCAACAAAAAGGGAGCGTCATCTAAAAGCCGCCGTCACCCAAGGAGCGTCATCTCAAAGCAACCATCACACAGGGAACGTCACCACAAACCTCCAACACTAAGGAAGCGTCATCACAAAATACCCAACTCCCAGGGAGCGTCATCGTATACCCCACCAACATCCAAGGAGCGTCATCACAAATCCCATCAACACCCAGGAAACGTTATCATAAACCCCACAAACACCCAGGTAGCGTCATCACCAACCCGCCAACTTCCAAAGAACGTCATCACACACCCAACAAACATCCAGTTAGCGTCATCACAAAGCCACTAACACTCATAGAGCGTCATCAATCCCTACCAACCCCTTGGAAGCGTCATCACAACCCGTCAACATCCAGGGAGCGTCATGACAAAGCCACCAACGCCTAGGGAGCGTCATTACCATCCAAGCAACATCCAGTAAGCGTCATCACTAACCCACTAACTTCCATGGAGCGCCACCACAGATCCGCCAACATCCAGAGAGCGTCATCACAAATCCACCAACATCCAGGGAACGTCATCTCAAAGCCACTAACATCCATTTAGCGTCATCTCAAAGCCACTAACATCCATAGAGCGTCATCACAAACCCACCAACATCCAAGAAGCGTTATCACAAACCTATCAACATCCGGGGAGCGTCATCACAATCTCATCAACATCCAGAGGACGTCCTCACAAAACCATCCACATAGCGGAAGAGTTATTACAAACCCACCAAAATCCAGGGAGCGTCGTCACAAACCCACCAACATCCATGGAGCGACATCACAAACCCACCAACATCCAGTAAGCGTCATCACAAACCTACCAACATCCAGGAAGCGTAATCACACACCCAACAACATCCAGTAAGCGCCATCACACACCCACGAACATATAGGAAGCGTCATCACAGACCCACTAACATCCAGAAAGCGTCATCACTCACCAACCAGCATTAAGAGAGAGTCATCACACACCCACTAACATCAAGGAAGCTTCATCAAAAACCCACCAACATCCAGAGAGCGTCATCTCAAACACACCAACATCCTGAGAGCGTCATCACAAACCCAGCAACATCCAGGAATCGTCACCACAAGCCCACCAACATCCAGGGAACGTCATCATATAGCCCACCAACATCTATGGAGCGTCATCACACACCTACCAACATCCACGGAGCATCACAACAAACCCACTATCATCCTGGAAGCGTCACCACAAACCCACCAACATCTAGACAGCGTCATCACACACCCACCAACATCAAGTGAGCGTCATTACAAACATGCCGACATCCGGAGAGCGTCATCACAAACCCAAAAAACATCCAAGCAGCGTCATCACACACCCACCAACATCCAGAGAGCGTCATCACACACCCACAAACATCCACAGAGCGTCATCACACACCCAACAACATCCAGAGAGCGTTATCACACACCCACCAACAACCAGAGAGCGTCATCACAAACCTAACAACATCCCGGAAGCGTCATCACTAACCCACCAACATCCAGAAAGCCTCATCACACACCCACCAACATCCACTGAACGTCATCACAAACCCACCAACATCCGGAGAAAGTCAACACAAGCCCACAAATATCCAGGAAATGTCATCAGACACCCACCAACAATCCCATCATCATCCAGGGAGCATCATCATGCACCCACCAACATCTACAGAGCGTCATCACAAACCCACCAATATCCAAAGAACGTCATCACAAACCCACAAACATCCAGGAAGCGTCACCATAACCCCACAAACATCCAGGGAGCGTCGTCACATACCCCACCAACATCCAGGGAGCGTCATCACATACCCACCAACATCCAGGGAGTGTCATCACAAACCCACTAACATCCTGAAAGCGTCACCACAAACCCACCAATATCAAGAGAGCGTCATCACACATCAACCAACATCCAGTGAATGTTATCACAAACCCACTTACATCCACAGAGCGTCATCACAAACCCAACAACATCAAGGAAGCTTCATCACACACCAACCACATTCAGTTAGCGTCATGACAAAGCCCACCAATATCCAGAGAGCGTCATCACAAACCCATTAACATCCAAGCAGCATCATCACAAGTCTATCAACACCAAGGGAGCATCATCTCAAAGCCTCCATCACCCAAGAAGGGTCATCTCAAAGCAACCATCAGACAGGGAACGTCACCACAAACCTCCAACACCCAGGGAGCGTCATCACAAAACACCCAACAAACAAGGAGCGTCATCACATACCCTACCAACATCCAAGGAGCGTCATCACAAATCCCATCAACACCCAGGAAGCGTCGTCGTAAACCCCACATCACCCAGGTAGCGTCATCACCAACCCGCCAACATCCAAAAAACGACATCACACACCGAAACAATATCCATTTAGCATCATCACAAAGCCACTAACATTCGTGAAGCGACTTCAAAAACCCACCAACACCCAGGAAGCGTCAGCACAAACCCATCAACATCCGGGAGAGTAATCACAAACCCATCAACATCCAAGGATCGTCATCAAAAACAAACCAACATCCAGGGAGCGTCATCACCAACCAGGCAACATCCAGCAAGCGTCATCACTAACCCACTAACTTCCAGGGAGCGTCACCACAAATCCAACAGCCAGGGAGCGTCATCACAAATCCACCAACATCCAGGGAACGTCATCTCAAACCCACTAAAAACCATTTAGCGTCATCACAAAGCCACTAACATCCATAGAGCATCATCACACACCCACCAACATCCAAGAAGCGTCATCAAAAGCCAGCTAAAATCCTGGAAGTGTCACTACAAACTCACCACCATCCAGAGTGCGTCATCACACACCCACCAACATCCAGTGAGCGTCATCACAAACCCACCAACATCCAGGAAAGGTCATCACAATCCCACCAACATCCAGGAAGAGTCAAAATACACCCACCAACATCCAGAGAGCGTCATCACAAATCCACCAACATCCAGGAAACGTCATCTCAAACCCACTAACGTCCATTTAGGGACATCACAAAGCCCTAACATCCAGGGAGCGTCATCAAAAATCCATCAACATCCGGGGAGCGTCATCACAAACCCACCAACATCCACAGGCCGTCATCACAAACACATCAACATAGAGGAAACGTCATTACAAACCCACCAAAATCCAGGGAGCGTCATCATAAATCCATCAACATCCACGAAGCGTCATCACATACCCACGAACATATAGGTAGCGTCATCACAAACCCACCAACATCCAGAGAGCGTCATCACACACCAACCAGCATTAAGAGAGAATCATCACACCCACTAACATCCAGGGACCGTCGTCACTAACCTACAAATATCCAGACTGCGTCATCTCAAACACACCAACATCCTGGGAGTGTCATTAGAAACCCAGCAACATCCAGGAAGCGTCAACACAAGCTCACGAACATCCGGGGAACATCATCACATACCCCACCAACATCTAGGGAGCGTCATCACACACCCAACAACATCCAGGGAGCGTCACCACAAACCCACATAAATCCAGAGTGTCATCACACACCCACCAACATCCAGTGAGCGTCATCACAAGCATACCAATATCTGGAGAGCGTCATCACAAACCCACCAGCACCCAAGAAGCGTCATCACATACCCATCAACACCCAACGAGCGCCATCACACACTCACCAACATCCAAAGAGCGTTATCACACACCCACCAACATCCAGAGAGCGTCATCACACACACACATACACACCAACATCCAGAGAGCGTTATCACAAACCCATCAACATCCCGGAAGAGTCATCACAAACCCATTGACATCCAGGGAGCGTCATCAAAAGCCCTTCAACACTCCAGAGAGAGTCAACACACACCCACCAAAAACCAGAGAGCTTCATCACAAACCACTAACATCCTGGAAGTGTCACCATAAACCCACCAACATCCAGATAGCCTCATCACAAACCCACCAACACCCACAGAGCGTCATCACAAACTCACCAACATCCAGGAAGCGTCATCACAAACCCATTAATCTGAGGAGCGTCTTCACACACCCACCAACATCCAGAGTCATCACAAACCAATCAACAACCCGGAAGCGTCATCACAAACCCATTAACATCCAGGGAGCGTCATCACAAACCCACCAACATCCAGGAAGCGTCATCACAAACCCATTAACATCCAGGGAGCATCATCACAAACCCAATAACATCTAGAGAGTTACCAAAAAACCACCAACATCCAGAGGGCGTTATCATAAACGAAGCAACATCCAGGAAGGGTCATCACTAACCCAGTAACTTCCAGGGAGCATCACCACAAATCCGCCAGCATCCAGGGAGCGTCATCACTAATCCACCAACATCCAGAAAACTCATCTGAAACCCACTAACATCCAGTTAGAGTCATCACAAAGCCACTAACTTCCAGGGAGCGTCATCACAAACACACCAACATCCAGAGAGCGTCATCATTAACCCAAGAACATCCAGGAAGCGTCATCACAAACCCACCAACATCCAGAAGGCGTTATCACAAACTAACCAAAATCCAGAGAGCGTCATCACATACCCATCAACATTAAGAGAGAGCCATCACACACCTACTAACATCCATGGAGCGTCATCACAAACCCACCAACATTAAGAGAGAGTCATCACACACCTACTAACATCTAGGGAGCGTCATCACAAACCCTCCAATAATCCAGGAGGCGTTGTCACAAACCAACTAACATCCAGAGAGCGTCATCACACACCCACCAACATTAAGAGAGAGTCATTACACACCTACTAATATCTAGGGAGCGTCATCACAAAGCCACCAACATCCCGAAAGTGTCAACACAATCCCATCATCCAGGGAGCTTCATCTTGCACCCACAAAACATCCAGAGAACGTCATAACAAACCCACCAATATCCAGGAAGCGTCATCACAAATTCACCAACATCCAGGACGCGTCATCACATACCACACCAACATCCAGGAAGCGTCATCACATAACTACCAACTTCCAGGGAGTGTCATCACAAATCCACTAACATCCTGGAAGCGTCACCACAAACCCACCAACATCCAGAGAGCGTCATCACACACCCACCAACATTCAGTGAGCGTGATCAAACACCCACCAACATCCAGGGAGTGTCATCACAAACCCACCAACATCCAGGGAACGTCACTAAAAACCCACCAACATCCAGGAAGAGTCATCATACACCAACCAACATCCAGAGAGCGTGATCACACACCTACCAACATCCAGAGGGCGTCATCATAAACCCACCAGCATTCTGAGGGAGTCATCATACACCCACGAACATCCAGGAAGCGTTATCACAAACCCGCCAGCATCCAGAAAGCGTCATCACACACCAACCAGCATTAAGAGAGAATCATCACACACCCACAAACATCCAAGAAGCATCATCACAAACCAACAAAATCCAGAGAGACTCATCTCAAACCCACTAACATCCTGAGAGCGTCATCACAAACCCAGCAACATCCCAGAAGCGTCAACACGATCCAATCATCATCCAGGAAGCGTCATCATGCACCCTCTATCTTTCAGAGTGCGTTATGACAAACCCACCAGTATCCAGAGAACGTCATCATATACCTGCCAACATCGAGGAAGCTTCACCACATGCCACCAAAATCCAAGGAACGTCACCAGGTACCCACCAACATCCATTGAGCGTCATCACAAACCCACCAACATCCTGGGAAGGTCATCACAAACCCACCAACATCCAGGAAGCGTCATCATACACCCACCAACATCCAGAGAGCGTCGTCACATACCCACCAACATCCAGAGAACGTCATCACAAACCCAACAACAGCAAGAAAGCGTCATCACATACCCACTACCATAAAGAGCGCGTCATTACAAACTCACCAATATCCAGGAAGTACCATCACACGCCCACCAACATCCTGGGAGCGTCATGAAAATGCTCACCAACATCCAGAGAGCGTCTTCACAAACCTACCAACAACACGGAAGCGTCACCATAATCCCATCATTATCCAGGAAATGTCATCATTCGCCCACTAACATCCAGAGTGTCATCAAAAACCCACCAATATCCAAGAAGCGTCAACAGAAGCCCACTAACATCCAGGGAGCGTCGTCACATAACCCACCAACATCTAGGGAGCGTCATCACACACCTACCAACATCCAGGGAGTGTCATCACAGACCCTCTAACATCCTGGAAGTCACCACAAACACAACAAAATCAAGAGAGCTTCATCACACACCCAACACATCCAGGGAGCGTCATGACAAAGCCCACCAACATCCGGAGAGCGTCACCACAAACCCATTAACATCCAGGTAGCAACATTACAAACCCATCAACACCAAGGGAGCGTCATCTCAAAGCCACCATCACCCAGAGAGCATTATCTCAAAGCAACCATTACACAGGGAGTGTCACCACAAAACCCCCAACACCCAGGGAGCGTCATCACAAAACTCCCAACACCCAGGGAGCGTCATCACAAACCCCACCAACATCCAGGGAGCGTCATCACAAATCCCATCATCACCCAGGAAGCGTCATCATATACCCTACAATCACCCAGGTAGCGTCATAACAAACCCGCAAACATCCAAAGAACGTCATCATACACCCAACCAACATCCAGTTAGCGTCATCGCAAATCCACTAACATCCATGGAGCGTCATCACAAACCCACCAACATCCAGGGAGCGTCATCACAAACTCATCAACATCCGGGGAGTGTCATCACAAACCCACCAACATCCAGAGGCCGTCATCATAAACCCATCAACATAGAGGAAGCGTCATTACAAACCCACCAAAATCCAGGGAGCGTCATCACAAACCCACCAATATCCAGGGAGCGTCATCACCAACCAAGCAACATCCAGCAAGCGTCATCACTAACCCACTAACTTCCAAGGAGCGTCACCACAAATCCGCCAACATCTAGGGAGCGTCATCACAAATCCACCAACATCCAGACGTCATCTCAGACACACTAACATCCAGTTAGCGCCATCACAAAGCTAATAACATTCATGGAGCGTCATCACAAACCCACCAAAATCCAGGGAGCGTTACGAAAAAACCAACAACATCCAGGGAGCGTCATCACAAACCAACCAACATCAAGGAAGAGTTATTACAAACCCACTAACATCTAGGAAGTGTCATCACAAACCCACCAACATCCAGGAAGCGTCATCACAAACCAACCAACATCCAGGAATCGTCATTACACACCCACGAACATCCAGGAAGAGTCATCACAAACCCACCAGCATCCAGAGAGTGTCATCTCACACCAACCAGCATTAAGAGAGAGTCATCACACACCCACTAACATCCAGGGGGCGTCATAACAAATAAACTTACATCCAGAGAGCGTCATCTCAAACCCACCAACATCATGAGACCGTCATCACAAACCCAGCAACATTCCGGAAGCGTCACCACTATCCCATCATCATCCAGGAAGCGTTATCATGCACCCACCATCTTACAGAAAGCGTCATCACAAACCCACCAATATCCAGAGAGTGTCATCAAAAACCCACCAACATCCAGGAAGCGTCACCACAAGCCCACCAACATCCAGGGAACGTCATCAAATACCCCACCAACTTCTAGGGAGCGTCATCACACACCCACTAACATGCAAAGAGTGTCATCACAAACTTAATAACATCCTGAAAACGTCACCACCAACCCACCAACATCCAGAGAGTGTCATCACACACCCACCAACATCCAGTAAGCGTCATCACAATCATACCAACATCCTGAGAGCGTCATCACAAACCCAGCAGCATGCAGGAAGCTTCATCGTACACCCACTAACATCCAAAGAACGTCAACACACACCCACCAACATCCAGAGAGCGTCATCACAAACCTAACAACATCCAGGAAGCGTTATCACAAACTCATTAACTTCCAAGGAGCTCCATCACACATCCAACAACATCCAGACGCAGTCATCACAAAACCACCAACATCCCGGAAGCGTCATCACAAACCCATTGACATCCACGGTGCGTCATCACAAACCCACCAACATCCAGAGAGCGTCATCACACACCCACTAACATAAAGAGAGCGTCATCAGAAACCCACTAACTTCAAGAAAGCGTCACCACAAACCCACCAACATCCAGAGAGCCTCATCACACACCCACCAACATTCAGTGAGCGTCATCACAAACCCACCAACATCCGGAGAGCGTCAACACAAACCCACCAACATCCAGTGAGCGTCATCACACACCCACCAACATCCAGAAAGCGTCATCACACACACACGCACACACACACACACACTAACATCCTGAGATCGTCATCACAAACCCACCAACATCCAAAGAGCGTCATCACACACCCACCAACATCCAGAGAGCGTCATCACAAACCCAACAACATCTAGGGAGCGTCATCATTAACCAATTAAAATTCAAGGAGCTTCATCACACACCCACCAACATCCAGAGAACGTCATCAAAAACCAATCAACATCCCGGAAGCGTCATCAAAAACCAATTAACATCCAGGGAGCGTCATCACAAACCCAACAACATCCAGAGAGAGTCAACACACACCCACCAACATCCAGAGAGCGTCATCACATACCCAATAGCAGCCAGGGAGCGTCATCACAAAACCACTAATATCCAGAAAGCGTCATTACAAACGCACCAACATTCAGAGAGCGTCATCACAAACCAAGAAACATCCAGGAAGGGTCATCACTAACCCAGTAACTTCCAGGAAGAGTCACCACAAAACCGCCAACATCCGGTAGCGTCATAACAAATTCACCAACATCCAGGAAACGTCATCTCAAACCCACTAACATGCAGTTAGCGTCATCACAAAGTAACTAACATCCAGGGAGCGTCATCATAAACCCACCAACATCCAGGAAGCGTCATCACAAACCCACCAACATCCAGAGAGCGTCATCACTAACCCACGAACGTCCAGGAAGCGTCATCACAAACCTACCAATAATCCAGGAAGCGTTATCACAAACCAACTAACATCCAGAGAGCGTCATCACACACCCACCAACATTAAGAGAGAGTCATCACACAACTACTAACATCCAGAGAGCGTCATCACAAACCCACCAACATCACGGAAGCGTCAACACAATCCCAACATCATCCAGGGAGCGTCATCACGCACCCACCGACATCAAGAGAGCGTCATCACAAATCCACCAATAACCAGAGAGCATCATCACAAATCCACCAACATCCAAGATGCGTCATCACATACCCCACCAACATCCAGAAGGCGTCATCACACATCCGCCAACATCAAGAGAGCGTCATCACAAACCCACCAAAATCCAGAGACGTCATCACACACCCAACATCATCCAGAGAACGTCATGAAAAAGCCCACCAACATCCAGAGAAAGTCATCAAAAACCATTCAACATCCCGGAAGCGTCATCAAAAACCCACTAACATCCAGGAAGCGTCATCACAAACCCACCAACATCCAGAGAGAGTCAACACACACCCACCAACATCCAGGGAGTGTCATCACAAATCCACTAACATCCTAGAAGCGTCACAACAAACCCACCAACATCCAGGGAGAGTCATCACAAACCTACGAACATCCAGGAAGCGTCATCATACACCCACCAACATCAAGAGAGAGTCATCACAAACCCACTAACATCCAGGAAGCGTCATCATACACCCACCAACATCAAGAGAACGTCATCACAAACTCACCAAAATCCAGAGAGAGTCAACACACACCCACCAACATTCAGGGAGTGTCATCACAAACCCATTAACATCCAGGAAGCGTCATCATACACCCACCAACATCAAGAGAACGTCATCACAAACCCACCACCATCCATAGAGAGTCAACACACACCCACCAACATCCAGGGAGTGTCATCACAAACCCACTAACATCCTAGAAGCGTCACAACAAACCCACCAACATCCAGGGAGTCATCACACACCCACCAACACCCAGGGAGTGTTATCACAAACCCACTAACATCGTGGAAGCGTCACCACAAACCCACCAACATCAAGAGAGCGCCATCATACACTCACCAACATCAAGGAAGCTTCACCACACACCCACCACATCCAGGGAGCGTCATGACAAAGCTCACCAACATCCAGAGAGCTTCGTCACAAACCCATTAACACCAAGGGAGCGTCATCTCAAAGCCACCATCACCCAGAGAGCATCATCTCAATGCAACCATCACACAGGGAGAGTCACTACAAACCCCCAACACTCAGGGGGCGTTATCATATACCCCACCAACAGCCAGGAAACGTCATCACAAATCCCATCAACACCCAAGGAAGCGTCATCATAATCCCCACAAACACCCAGGTAGCGTCATTACAAACCCACCAACATCCAAAGAACGTCATTACACACCCAACCAACATCCAATTAGCGTGATCATAAAGCCACTAGCATCCATGGAGCGTCATCACAAACTCACCAACATCCAGGGAGCGTCACCAAAAACCCATCAACATCCGGGAGCGTCATCACAAACCCACCAACATCCAGAGGGCGTCATCACAAACCCATCAACATACAGGAATCGTCATTACAACGCACCAACATCCAGGGAGCGTCATCAAAAACAAACCAACATCCAGAGAGTATCATCATAAACCCACCAACATCAAGGAAGCTTCATCACGCACCCACTACATCCAGGGAGCTTCATGACAAAGCTCACCAGCATCCAGCAAGCGTCATCACTAACCCAGTAACTTCCAGGGAGCGTCACCACAAATCCGCCAACATCCAGGGTGCATCACAAATCTACCAACACCCAAGAAACGTCAAACCCACTAACATCCATTTTAACGTCATCACAAAGCTACTAACATCCATGGAGCGTCATCACAAGCCCACAAACATCCAGAGACAGTCATCACAAACCCATCAACATAGAGGAAGCGTCATTACAAACCCACCAAAATTCAGGGAGCGCCATCAAAAACCCACCAACATCCAGGGAGCGTCATCACCAAGCAAGCAACATTCAGGAAGCGTCATCACTAACTCACTAACTTTCAGGGAGCGTCATCACAAATTCACCAACTTCCAGGAAACGTCATCTCAGACCCATTAACATCCAGTTAGCGTCATCACAAAGCCACTAAAATCCAGGGAGCGTCACCAAAAAACACCAACATCCAGGGAGCGTCATCACAAACCCACCAACATCCAGGAAGCGCCATTATAAACCCATTAACATCCAGGAAGCGCCATCATACACCCACGAACATCCAGGAAGCGTCATCACAAATCTACCAGCATCCAGGAAGCGTTATCACAAACCCACCAACATCAAGAGAGCGTCATCACACACTAACCAGCATTAAGAGAGTCATCAAACACCCACTAACATCCAGGGAACGTCATCACAAACCCACCATCATCCAGAGAGCGTCAACACACACCCACCAACATCCTGAGAGCGTCATCATAAGCCCATCAACATCCAGGAAGCGTCGTCACAAATCCATTAACTTCCAGAGAGCGTTAAAACACACCCACCAACATTAAGACAGCATCATCACAAACCCACTAACATCCTGGAACCGTCACCACAAACCCACCAACATCCGGAGATCCCCATAACACACCCACCAACATCCAGTGAGCGTCATCACAAACCCACCAACACCCGGAGAGTGTCAACACAACCCCACCAACATCCAGGAAGCGGCATCACAAACCCATTAACATCCAAGGAGCGTCATCACACACCCACCAACATCCAGAGAGTTTCATCACAAACCTACTAACATCCCGGAAGCGTCATCACAAACTCATATACAGCCAGGGAGCGTCAACACGAACCCACCAACTTCCAGAGAGCGTCATCACAAACCCACCAACATCCAGGAGGCGTCATCACAAACCCACTGACAGCCAGGGAGCGTCATCACAAACTCACTAACATCCAGATAGCGTCATCACAAACCCACCAACATCCAGATAACGTCATCACAAACCCACCAACATCCAGGGAGCGTCATCACAAACCCATTAACACCCAGGGAGCGTCATCACTTACCCGCCAACATCACCAAGGGCACCCCTGTCACATTCAAAGCGTCAGGTTTGAGCTATTTTCCTTTTTTCTTTCATGAAATATGTTAGTACAGAAGTTCATGAATTGAGATCGAGGTCTTATCTAGCAAAATTATCATACATATTTTCAGTATTGAAATACACGAGTTCACTGCAATATCATGATGTAACTATGACGTAAAATACTACGTTAATGTAACATTATTTTGAATATCACAATAAATTTTGCGTTT
This sequence comes from Panulirus argus, assembly GCA_038088735.1. Taxonomy (NCBI): domain Eukaryota; kingdom Metazoa; phylum Arthropoda; class Malacostraca; order Decapoda; family Palinuridae; genus Panulirus; species Panulirus argus. The sequence goes on from JAYMFT010021629.1 coordinate 23,599, forward strand.
ACAATAAGGCGTAGAACGACCTAGCTATTTGAGAAGCGGATAGCGCGAAAGTTGACGTTAGTTTAGGCCAAAGTTGTCCAAACTGGGGTGCGTGTACACCTGGGGGTACGCACCATTGTTCAGAGGGATACGTGAGAAGATAATGAAAATATATTTCATTTTCAAACTGTATCACATACAGGTCGTATGGCATTGTGGATCAGTAATCTTACTGAGCATGTGTTTGTGAGCAAGAGTGATTGTTTAAGAATGTAAAATAATTGCATAACCACAGCACTTACGCAATTTCCAACTTAAATCAATGACAAGAGAACAGAATAAGAATTGAAATGAACGCGAAAAATATTGAGGAGAGATGGGTATAGGGGGGAGGGAGTGGAAACGGGACAGGGCGCGTGCGAGAATAGTGCTGAACTCCACTTGAGTCACTCTTGCTTAGTTTCGTCTTTGGAGTGAAAGTGTGAGCATCTCTTCAAATTCACATGTAAGCTTTCAGACACAGTTATTTCTTTAACAACATGAAATATGGATACGTGGTTAAAAAGTGATGGCTGTAGCAGCTGCAGCAGCAATGCAAGTGAAGGAAATCAAGCAGCTGTGAAGAAAAAGAAAACAGACCTACCTAAATATCGGTAATACAAGGAAGATTATGTACTTTTTGGACTAACTTTTACGAATTCTGATCCTGCGGAAGCTTTGTGCTTCTTTTGTAGGAGAGGTTGGCCAACAGTAGTATAAAATCAACTCACCTCCAACGTCACCTTAACACAGAACATCATTGTCATGTTGGTAAACCAGCGGAGTTTTTAAAAAGAAAACTTTCTGATTCTAAATGTTCCCAGACAACAATTAAGAAAGCCCCCACATCAAGCAAAGCTCTGGAAACATCCATAGCTGTATCTTTATTAATTGCTAAAGCTCAAAAGCCATTTGATATAACTGAAGAATTGATATTGCCAGATGCAGTTGTGATGGCTGAAAAAATGCTAGATAAAAAGGCAGCTGACCAACTAAAGGCTGTTCCTTTGTCACACCAAACTGTTTCTCGAAGGGTAAATGAAATGGGTACAGCTATTATCGATCAAGTTGTGAATAAGCTGAAAACAAGCCAGTCTTTTTCACTTCAACTTGACGAATCGACTGACGTCGGTGGACAGACTCAACTTCTCATTTGTAAGATACATCGTTGGAGAAAATACAGATAAACAAGTACTATATTGCAAAAATCAGAAGAACACACAACTGGAGAAGCCATTTTCAGTGTCATTAATCAGTTTTTCTCTGAACAAGAGCTTAGTCGGAAATCTTGCATTAACGTATGTACAGACACTGCTGCATCCATGACTGGGAAGTGAAGGGACTGGTTGCATGGATTAAGAAGGATGATCCTGATGTGGAGTGGACTCATTGCATCATTCACAGAGAATCATTAGCATTCAAAAAATGAGTTCAGAGTTGCATGGGATACTGAATGATAGCGTCATAGAAACCAGCTATATAAAGTCAAGGCCACTTAATGCTCACTTATTTCACAGACTGTGCGACAGCAACGGGTCTGAGAACACAGAGATATTACTGCACACAGATGCGCTGGCTGTCGAGAGGGAGGATACTCGCCAGGTTGTCCGAGCTTCTAGATGAGGTAGACTCCTTCTTATTAGAACTTAGATCTCCTTTTGAAAACACTTCTTGGCTTGCACAACCGGCGTATCTTGCAGACATATTTAGCAAACTGATTAAGTTGATTTTGTCTCTGCAAGGCAATGATACAAACATTCTCAATTCATATGATAAAGTTGGTGGTTTTCAAAAGAAAATAGACTTGTGGAAAGAGATATGCTTAGGGGGAGATTTTACGGGTTTTCCTCCGTCAATGCTTATTTTTCCAGTAACAATGATGAGAGAGAGAAACTGTGAAACCATTTATTGTGGAACATTTGACCAACCTTATTGTGCTTTTAAATCTTACTTTCCTGACATATATGAGAGATCTGTTCTGCTGGATTGCGTTAGAAATCCATTCCTCCTATCTGAAATAATATGAAGAAACTTCCTATTTGCCTTCAGTAAGCACTGTTAGAAGCGTGTTCAGACCGTGGCCCCAAACTGATATTTGAAAGCTCAATCCTCACACGGTTTTCCAATTGTTTAAAGATGGAGCACCCTGACCTAGGAAGGAAGGCTTTCGGAAACCTTCTGCCCTATGGGTCTGCCTGCCTTTGCGAAACATTTTTCTCTGCACTGAGCGTTTTCAAGTGAAAACAGAAGAACAATCTAAATATAAACCTGGAACAAACCCTGATCACTGCAGGAGCCTGTCTACCGCCCAGAATGGCAAAATTCATCAGTGAACATCAATCCCACATTTTACATTAAGATTTAAGTAGTTTTCAAGTATTTTTAATGTTATTTCGTTAGTCTTTTTCCTTTAGTATACTGAATAATTAATTATTTTCTAGGACTCAAATCAGGCAAACTTTTAATATAATTTGCATTATCCTTCCAAATACTCAGTTTAATCGGTTATGGAGGTACTTAATGGTAGAAGGTAACAAGGGATAGAATAGGCAAAAAATGTTTGGACAACGCTGGTTTAGGCAGTTCATCTGCCTTGAGAGAGTTGCCACACCTTTCGAGAGCATTGCAACTCAGGGGTAGACAGCTGACTGGTTGAGGTGTAATGTGCGTTAACACATGCTTGGTCCAGGAACCAAATACGAGATGACATTGGCGGAGGTAAGAGAGGCACGTGACCAGACCACACCAGCAGGTCCTTAAAGAAAGTTATCCTGGCCAGGCTGAGTCAGGGTGAGTCTGATCCATCATCATCACGACCTGTGATTTTTCTGGGATACGACGGGCAATACGTCAACAACGCTCTCCCTGAAGTTGTATTTGACAGCTTACCTGCTGGGCAACTTTTCCTCCAATAAACTTCACGTTTTCGTACTGTTACAACAAAGTACTACATAAATTACTGTCTTTACGTTATAAATGTTATGTTTTGATTTAAAAATTTGACAACTGATAGAAAGATATAAGAGGGATTGTAAGTTGGTGAATTATGAGTTTAAAAACAATGTTGTCTTGATAGTAATGTTGAATAGTCACTGGAAGCTACTATGTAATGTAACGTAATTCCAAAGTAGGGAAGAAATGCATGTAAACAGTTATCATCTTTGTGACTGTTGATTTCGGCCACATAATACTGAACGGTGAAAAGACAAATGATCGTCTGTGAGAGGTGATCTGTAGTCTCTAGAGAGCAGCTAACGTGGCCAAACGTGAGGATTGCTGTTCACCCATTGCTGTGGCTGGACAACAGCGTAGTTTCTCGCATCGGGAAAAGTGAATGAGACAAGGAAGACTCCATGGAAGCACAGCTGGGAGCTTGTATAGACCCGTATAAGACACACGACAATGTGCTGAAAATCTGTAAAAATCTGTGTGACGTAGTAACGTGCCATAATACAGGGTTAGAGTAGCTTTTAAACACAGTAAGCTCATGTAAGAGGATGTAGCAAACTCATTTAAGAGGATGTCAACTCAATCAACTTGTAATTTACCGGCTCGCCTAAGTTAACTTATGACTCGCAACTATTTATATTAATATATAGTGCGTTTTTATTGGATATGTGGGGTGAGTAACGTGCTACTGAATTTCTTAAGCTGTGTTTGTCCTTTTCACTACTTCCAACACACCAAGCAAAAACAGGCTACTTGATCTTCCGGGAAAGACTGTCCTGGGTGTAAGACAGTTACCACAGTTACAACATACAATAATATGACGATCTATTATATAACTACAGACGCATACTTACATACCTACAGTACACTAATATGGCGCTTCGTCTAAGCAGATGACACTCACCTTGGCTGTTCATCAGAATTTCTTCCAAAGAGTTGAAATAATCGTGTATCTACTGGAATTTTTCTCTCACTTGTGTTTGTATAGTCTGCAAGCATTCTAGGACTTTGCTGTTTTCTTGTACTCATAGCTATAAAAATCATATCTTTTTCTAGGAAGGTTTCCTCGGCGCCCACCCAACCAACCAAACTAAATTCTGCTGTAGCTCCAGCCAGTCATCGCCTCCGGCCACGCCGCCATCCCTCTTCGTTTCAGGTAATAGGTCACCTCGACGTAGTCCTACTTTATTTAGCAACGTCTGTCAACGAGGCGTCGGTCACCGACAGCGTTTTCCGGCGCTCTCCTACAGCCATTTGTCGTTTGTCGACCGTGTCTTCAGCGGCCAGCCAACATCCAAAGCACAGTGACATCACCAGTCTCTGCCATCTCGTCTTCGACACGAACCTGTATCTGGAAGGCTATTTAGCTGACGGTGCGACTCTCAGCCGCGAACTTCTGCTTCACGAGACATTTCGTCAAGGCAGCTTCGCTCAACGCGGTTCTACCTACATCATGCCAATACACCAATACCGTAAGTACAAGCTACTACAGACGTAATTGCTGGCTCACCTGCGGGAGTCCCCTATTCTAACTAGTTTAGACTGACATCACCTGTACTTGTTTAGGCTCACTAACTTGCTATATCAGCAGGGGTTTGTTGTCACACTTGCCATGGTTCCATTTTGAATTTGTTTACTATTCACTAAGCAGCGGATATACTGCTTGCTCGCGTTTTCAGTCAAATGTCTTAGCTTAGCTTCCCCGTAAAGTGTCTTTGATCTAGGAACAAAGTAACATTAGATGCCTCTGACCTATGAGCTGTGTCACATTGAATTACTTTATCCGAGGAAGAACATAATCAGTTATACTGTCCAATATACCCTCCTAGTTGTAATGCTCAAGACAGTGTTACACTTGGAATTCTGTCACTTCTGTTGCCAGAACTACTCGTGTAGCCGGACTACTGGTACGTGTGTGATTCTTTGAACTGTCGGGGACACCAGCTACCTGTCATTAGCCTTGATGGACTTAGTGGATTGAGTGGATTTTCTCTCCATTTATACATATGCATATCTTAGTTATTCATCTGCAATGAACAGATATACTTGTTTTACACCTGTCTATTCCAGCCTCCCACTTTACCCTCTCTAGTTCCCGCATCCTCATTACTGTCGTGTGATTGATGCCACCTAAGTTGCCTTCGCCTTGGCCGGGCCTCACCTAGCCAGTGAATTAAAGAAAATAATAATATCCTCATACTTTGATCCACTTCAGCTACAGATAATGTTTTAGCCGCTTGCTTCACATTCATCACCAGCACACCGGAAGTCATCGTCAGCCCAACAACAACCCTGGGATCGTCATCACCAACCCGCCAACAGCCTAGAAGCGTCATAAAAACCCACGAACACCCTGGGGCCGTCATTCTCAGCCACCAAACCCTGGGAGAGTTATCATCATCCTAGCCAAACACTTAAATCGTCATTCACAGCCCACCAACACCCCTGGGGTGAATAACCAGACAGCCAACAGACAACAGCTCGGAGGTGTCATACCCACCAAACACCCTGGGAACGACGTCATCAGCCTGACAGCATTCCTCAAGTGTCATCACCGGCCACTTTACATCCCGGGAACGTCATCACCATACCACCAACATCCGGAAAGAATCATCAGCCAACAACGCCCCAGAGAGTCATCACCAAACCACCTGCACACTGGAAGTGTCATCACCAGCAACACCACTGAACTGTCATCAATAACAACCCAGGAGTGTCATCACCAGTCCATCAACACCGCGCCGGCGTCATTACAACACCACCAACACACAGGCGCATCATCACCAGCTCATCAACACCCCGGGAGCCACATCACCACACCACCAACACCCCAAGAGCCTCATCACCACATCACCAACACCACGAGAGCCTCATCACCAGCCCACGAACACACCGGAAGCCTCATCATCACACCACCAACATCCCGAGAGCCTCATCACAGCCCAACACCTCGGGAACCTCATCACCAACCCACCAACACCACGGGAGCCTCACCACCAGCCCACCAACACCCTGGGAACCTCATCACCAGCCCACCAACACCACGGGCGCCTCCTCACCAGCCCAACAACACCCCGGGAGCTTCATCACAAGCCCACCACCACCCCGGAAGCCTTATCACCACACCACCAACACGCCGGGAGCCTCATCACCGCACCACCAAAACCCCGGAAGCCTCGTCATCAGCCCACCAACATACCGACAGCATCATCATCATCCCAAAAACACCACGAGAGCCTAATCACAAGCCCACCAACACCCCGGGAGCCTTATCATCAGTCCACCAATACACCGGGAGCCTCATCACCAACCCACCAACACCCTGGAAGCCTCATCACTAGACCACCAACACTCAAGGTGCCTCATCACCAGCCTACCAACACACTGGGAATTTCATCACCACCCCACCAACCCCCGGGAGCCTCATCACCAACCCACCAACACCCCGGGAACCTCATCACTAGCCCACCAACACACTGGCAGCCTGATCACCACACCAACGTCACACCGGGAGCCTCATCACCATCGCACAAAAAACACGAAAACCTCATCACCAAACCACCAACATCCCGAGTGCCTCATCACCAGCCTACCAACACACGGGGAGCCTCATCACCAGCCCACCAAAGCCCCGGGAACCTCATCACCACACCACCAACACCCCAGGAGCTTCATCACCAGCCCACCAACACCTAGGGAGCCTCACCACCACACCACTAATACCCCGAGGGCCTAATCACCATACAACCAACACCCCAGGAGCCTCAACACCACACCGCCAACACCCCGAAAGCCTCATCACCAGCCCATCAACACCCCAGGAGCCTCATCACCACACTACCAACACCCGGGAGCTTAATCACCAGCCCACTAACACCACGGGAGCCTCATCACCAGCCCACCAACACCCAGGGAGCATCATCACAACAACACCAAAACCACGGGAGCCTCATCACCACACCACCAACACCCCTGGAGCCTCATCACCAGCCCACCAACACCCCGGGAACCTCATCACCAGACCACCAACACCCCAGGAGCATCATCACCAGCCCACCAACATCCAGAGGGCCTCATCACTAGTACACCAACACCCGGCAGCCTGATCATCACACCACCATCACCCCGGAAGCCTCATCACCAGCCCACAAACACACCGAGAGCCTCATCACCAGCCCACCAACACCCTAGGAGCCTCATCACCACACCACCAACACCCCGGGAGCCTCATCACCATCCCATCAACACCCAGGGAGCCTCGCCACCACACCACCAACACTTAAGGAGCTTCATCACCAGCCCATCAACATCCCGAGAGCTTCACCACCACACAACCAACACCCCGGGAGCCTCATCACCAGCCCACCAACACCTCAGGAGCCTCATCACTACACCACCAACAATCCGGGAGCCTCAAGCCAGCCCATCAACATTCAGAGAGCTTCACCACCACACCAGCAACACCCCGGGAGCCTCATCACCAGCCCACCAAAAACCGGGAGCCTCATCACCAGCCCACCAACACCCAGGGAGCATCATCACAACAACACCAAAACCACGGGAGCCTCATCAC
>JAYMFT010021630.1:0-16393 GCA_038088735.1 Panulirus argus
CTAGGGTGTATATGTTTGTCTATGCCTCTCTCTCAAACACTCTCTCTCTCTCTCTCTCTCTCTCTCTCTCTCTCTCTCTCTCTCTCTCTCTCTCTCTCTCTCCGTCCAACAATATGCACGTGTTTCGTTAAATAGCGATGATAGAATGCTGTGTGTGCGCACTACCGTCAGCGATAACCCGTGTGTTGTCTACGTACTTGTCAGGGAAGAGTCAAGACAGGGCGTGTCAGTCATACCTGTCCAGGTATGACTGACTGACACGCCCCGTCTTGACACGACTGTCCTGCCCCGCAACACACCACCCGTCACCATCTTCCCAGTGGGTCTGCATCCGACCGGCAGGACGCGACTAACGTGTCTCTCTCTCTCTCTCCTTGCATTCGTTGGTCGTCTCCAGCAGCCAGCCAGTACCTCCCTCAGCAGTGGGCTGTGGCCGGTTTTGTATTCTTGCTGTGTGGAAAGTTTTAGTCTCGGACAGAAGACGTGATCAAGGACAGGCAATGACTGAAGCATAAAAGAGCTAAAGAACCACTAGATGGGTAAGAAGAAAAGAGGAAATAGAATATAAAGTTTCAGCGGAATTGGAAAATCTTCCTTTCAAAAGGGGTCAGGTCATAACTGTTTGGAAAGACGAGAGAGTTCTAAAGTTTAGCGATGTAGGGAAAGAAACAGACATCACAACGGCCCACCCTTGAGTTGCCGATGTCCACAAAGAATAATGTGATGTAATGGGTTGCCAAGTATTACATGGCACATCTAACGGTCAGGAGACACAAGCAACCACTTGATGGAAACAGAAAATATATTTGTATGTCTATAATAGAGAAAGAGAAGCAACTCTACAGCAAAGGGCAGGTGGATGAAGCTTGGAGGTCAGACAGAGAGAGATGATGAGTCGGAATGATTTGGATTCGACTTTTTGCAGCACGTAGAGCCAAAACCTCCTCAGGTGTGAGAGCAACGCGCCGAAGGCAGACGAGTTCATCCCTGGTTTAAACAAAGCAACTGTTCAGAACAGAAAAATTCTCGGCATCTTGAAAATAATCAGCGTCTTAAAGGCGAACTAACTTATGGAATAGAGGTTTGAAGGATGGGACAGATGTTGCAGTTATACTATGTAACGTTGTCATATTCAGTGTTAGAATTACCGACTCAGTCCGGGAGATGGGAAGGGTTTGTGGCGTTGCAGACAGAAAAATGAGGAGAATTTGGGTTCAGAAGCATTAAAGTTAACCATCTTGCGTCTGCCCCACTAGGAAATCCTATCCAAAACTGGGTTTATATGGCACGGAAATGTAAACATATGACTGCATTTGAAGAAAGATACCCGTTAATAAGCCCTGAGGGACGCCCCTGTTGACAAGGGAAGAGAAGGAGGTTGACCCATCAAGAATTAGAGAGATGGGCCGACCAGAGAGGGAGCGACATGTGAGAGAACAGAGTGAGGGAAGAGAAGCAGAAGGAAGTATGGACGCTGAGAAATCGGCTGCCGATGCCACACGCCCTCAACACAGGATTACCCCGAGCCTCCCAGACGCTACTGCCCCACACCTGCTGCTGCCTCACACTTGCTGCTGCCCCACACCTACTGCTGCCCCACACCTGCTGCTGCCCTACACCTGCTGCTGCCCCACTCCTGCTCCTGCCCCACACCTGCTGCGGCCCCACTCCTGCTCCTGCCCCACACCTGCTGCAGCCCTACACCTGCTATTGTTGCCACTACCAAGATAACTAGACCACACGGGAGGCGGGTGGGGGCGCTGACAACTGGAGGGGAGGGTAACTTCCCGCAGGGGGGGGGGCAACAACACAATAATCACCAACGAAAATAAGCGGCGGGTCACAGGGGGCACAAGTCGGCCACCTGCACCACTATATCTGGAGCAGCGTCTCCACACCTGACCACCTGGCCTCCATCGCTCTCAGCTGGGAGGGAAGTGGCTAGTAGCGTCTTCAGCCGTCCGCGCCACAAGAGTCAGACCACAGGAACAAGTGCCGGGTGCCTGGCACCAGGTGCCGGGCGGGTGTGCTGGCAAAAAAAGGAAAAGATTCCTTTCCTGCTCAGGAGCGACGCATAAATAACAATACAACATGATGTTCGAGTGACTTCATCCCAGGGAATAGCCAAGACTGGCCGTGTGCGTGTGAGTGTGTGAGTGTGTGTGTGCTGCCGGGCCAGGTGTCCCTCTCGCACACCCGTCCAGCGGCAGTGTTGATGGCGGCCCCAGAGTAGCCGCCTGACTCACTACACTCAACTTAGGGCCTTACTCACCCTTGACTCAGCCCTCCCGGGGTGTCCTCCGTCCTCGCCACTTGTAAACATTGACTCAAAAATACACAAAAGTTGGTTCCGATGCCAAATATGGCCAAGCGTCGGGAGTGTTTATTTTGGTGGGGCTGGCAGGAAGGGATGACCTGTGAGGACACATATACGACAGGTAGACAAGCACACCACTTCGAATCCCATTATTCTTGCTCTTATAAAGTCTGCATTTAAACATTATGAAAATATATCTCTGGGTCTTGTCTATACCTAATATGGCATTATATTATGCCCACTGCTGCTGCTGCGCACATATACCGACTGCTCGTCTTGTTTGGTACACTGAAGCAATATGGAGTTGTCTGACCTCTGTACCGCTGTCCAAAGTCGGTAGTGTGGACTCTTCCATAGAGGGAGGTGAACACATGACCCACTGCAACCGCCACTGGCACCACAGGTCAGGATACACTGCACCTGGGGAGGTGTGGGACACGCCATACGCACAACACCTCGGCTGACACCGTCAAAATGCAAAGTTTCTCTCCTGAGGGTAGGAGCCCGTCTGCTGGGACACACCAGACGTGGGACACTAGGTCTACTGCAGAGTGTGGACAGACCCGCCACACCAACTGGCTGGCTGCTGCTGCGGTGTCACCGCCCGGGGCTGGCGGACACGCCGACATGATCGTTACGTTCCCGACCGTAATTGAGGCTCGACCTGAGTTTTTACGTCAGCGATCGTGCAGCCCTCGAGGCGGCTCCTGGGGTCAAGCTGAGCCGCCTCATAGCGGGCCTGTCTTCCTGCTGCCGGCAAGGATGGGCAGGACTGTCGTGGGCTGAGGTGAAGTTAGGGCAGGAGTGTCTGTAGACCAGACGTGGTCGGGCGCAGCACAACACTTCCACTCACGGTCAGGCACCCCGCTAATCGTACTGCACATTCCGACCGCAACAAACATGATATTCAACACAGACTCTCAAACACTCATGCGTGTCGTGGTGGGGTTCCAACCCCATACACATCCTCCACCTGCCAGCCTCTTCCCCTTCTGGTGGCAACACCGCACCAACTTTTCAGTAATACTGCCTAGGAGGAGCTTGATAGACTGTGGTACTCATGTGCCTGACACCCCCTGGGACGAGCATCCCGGACAATAGTACATATATAAACCAGCAAATGAACCACATTCTAATGCCAGTCATTCGGTCACCCTAGCCCAGGCAGCAGTCACCCCAGCTGGGCCAACAGTCATCCTACCCAGCCAACAGTCTCCAGAGCAGGTCCATTATTCACCCCAACCGAGCCAGTAGTCACCCTAGCCCAGGCAGCAGTCACCCAAACCTATTGAGCAGTCACAACAACCCAGCCAGTAGTCACCTCAGCCGAGTCAGTAGTCACCAACCCCAGCAAGTGGTCATCCTAGGCGAGCCAGTGGTCACCCCGTACGAGTCAGTGCCTGGAATGCCTTTCGTCAATAATCAGCTTCCAAACTTTAAGAAAAACAAACCCCAGATCAGTGAAGCTTCAGCAGTAGCATCGGAAGGGCAGTCATCGCCTCGCTGAACTGGATTAACAGTTTATGGTCGGGTCAGGTCTGCTGCCGAGCCCCAACCCTGATACGGGAGCAGAGGAGCTGCCCCACGGGGCACTCCACCAAGTCAGGGGACTGCTCTGCGTTGCACTCTCCGCCGACCATCAGGAGGCCTCCCCCCCCTCCCTCCCCCCCGCGCTATAGGACACACCAACACACTGCCCACCATCGCACGGACAACAGCATCTGCCGGACCAACAGGAGCCCCGCAGGACGGTACTGGCGCTTCACGCTGGCCTCCTGCGACACACGTAGGGCAAGACCGCGCACATGTCTGTAGTGTGGAGCCCTGACGGAGCCGAGGGAGAGAGAATGCAGCGGTCAGCAGGGAGGGCAAGAGGTTGGTAGCAGGAGGCAGCGCACTAGCCGTAGCCAGTATGATGGATCGTGGGTGTGCTGGGCAGGGGGCGGGGTGCTACCTGCTCCAGGTAGCGGTAGCTGCTCTTCTCTTACCTTCGTCTGCTACCCCGTCAGGCTGCTGCCGGGCCTACCTCTGCTGCCTCTCCTGACACACATCTGGAGTGGCCAGTAACTCGGAGGGGAAGAAGGTTCGTGCATGAGTCAAGTTGTCGCCAACGGCACAACCTCCCTTTAGGGACCTGCTTCTTTTATCACATGGAAACCAGCCATCCTTCAGGTGGTTCACGAGCAGGTGTACAGCAGCAACAAACCTGAGGTTTGCTAATCAAAGTGTCGATCGTCGGGATACCGGGTAATACGGATAAGCAGGGGAGGAGGAGGAGGGGGGAGGGCGGTTGCGTGCCGGGTTGCATGTTACGGTAGCGAGCCGCGGGCGAGTCGACTTAACCCACGTCAGTTTTACGTTTTCTCTCCGTATCCATTTTGTGGGGTTCTTCTCCTCCCCGCCTCCCTCGGCTGGAGGGACCTGATATACCCCAGCACAGGCGCCGCACCATCACCTGGGTGAGGGTGTAGCTGCTAGTGTAGGGGATCGAGTGGGCCGGGATCAGCAGGGTGTGAGCGCTACAGGGAAGAACCGCGTTAGAGAACTCGCTCTAGCCTCCGCTGGGTCTTAGCTACAGGCAGCAGAAGAGGTCCTCCCTCACCTCAGGTGTGCGGGGCATAACCTGTGCCACTCCCTACATGTGTGGAGTACAACCTGTGCTCCTTCCTAAGTGTGTGGGGTACAACCTGTGCCACTCCTCAGGTGTGCGGGGTACAATATAGTTGTTATATCCCAATATCTCTTGAAGCACTCTTCACTGTCCACGTCATCGATCTGTTTTAAAGCTCTAAGGCTCTGATCAGGTCACCCCTCACTCCTCTGTATTCCCTGGCGGGGCTAAATTGAAGCCTACAACCTTTACCTTCAATTCTCCTTTCTTTATTCTGGTACCATCTTTGTCGCTCTCCTCTAGACCTTCTCTATTATCTCTTAATGCTTCTTTAGATGCGATGCCCAAACTTAAGATCCATATTAGTCTTGGCATTACGTATGTGGGATGTAGACAGCGTACCAGACATCTCCATATCCATACGCTTAAAGCTATTCTGATATCTGCCAGGGGATAGTTCGTCTCACTAACTAATTTCCTAACGTGCTGGTCAGGCGACGGGTTTGGGACGATATCAACTCCCAAGTCCTTCTCGCCCACTATTCCAGAGCTAATTCCCTGCTAAAGAATAGTAATATTGAGGGCTTTCACTCTGTCTCATCCTCATTACCATCAACCATGTATCAAAGCAACTTTGGAGTCCGTTTGGGTTCCCTCATAAGATGATGGCATCCTCCTCGCTTTTCACATCCCCAATGGCTTTTGCATCATCTGCAAACATACTCAGATAGGAATCCATACCTCCAGGTAAGCCAGTTACGTACATAGATCAAGAAGAGCGATGTCTCAGAACAGATTCCTGTTACACTCCGCTGGTCACCTCGACCCATTTGGAAAAGGCTCCTCTAACATGCATCTTCAGTTCCCTCCCACTGCGATAATATTTCCATCGAAGGAGTTTCCCTCTTATTCCTGCACAGTGATCCATCTTCCTAATCAGCCTCCCATGCAGTAGTCTCAATGATTTCTTACAGTTCAAATACAAACAGTCTAGCCAGCCTTTCTGTTTAAGGCAGGACTCACTTTCCCGTACAAATCCTAGATGTGTGTTACTCACGACCTTTCCCACAACTATGTTGTCTCTCACTTAGGAAATTGCTCCTCTCTAGAAAGTCATCCATTTCCTTTCTAATAATTTTACCAGAACATTCCAGACCAACATTCCAGACCACACTCCTCAGTGAGACCGACTTGTGGTTCAGCGCCTGTTCCTGGTCTCCTTCCTTACAGTTATGAAAGGTATGCCGTTCGCCTTTTCCATTCCTTTGACGCTGCTTCTCTTCAGCGACATCTGGAACAGTGTTCCAGGCAGCGTGTGTGCCGTGTCTGCACACAATTCCAGCACATGTGCTGTTTCCCCAGGAGCATGAGCCTCGTATGGGTCAAGATCTTTCATTATTGTGTTACTGACTGACTCTTCTAGATTATCTTAATGTTTCCAAAAGTCTCTTCCCCAGTCCATCTCACTAGCGTTGGGGCCACAGTGTCTTCCACTGCGAAAACGCTGTTGAACTTGGTGTTCAGTTCTTCATACATCCTTACATCACCCTCTACAATTCTTCCTTCAGCCTGATTGACTGTTCTTCACCTGACAATTTACTTCCGATGAATTTAAGGAAAAGCATCGGATCGAATCCTCCCTTTTTTTCCTTTTTATGTTGAAGGCTCCAGTCACGGACAAAAGTTCTCTGTTCCTCCTTCCTTATCCTGCTACACTCGTTCCGTGCTCTCACACACCTTACAAATGCTGGCTGGCTGGAGTTTCGTCTGTATCTTCGCCACTACACATTTCTAAGCTCCTTTGCTTTGAAACATCACCTTTTATCAAACGATCAATTTCTTCTTTCTTGCCATTCCTTTTGTATTCAAGACTAGAGGTACTCGTGTCCCGATCCCTTCATTGTAAATCTCATAAAACATCTCACCACAAAGCCCTGGCCCCTGGCTACAGAACCCCATTTTCCAGTCGACGTTCGCACAAAAAATGGTTGGAGTTTGTTCAGTTTCCATGATAATATTTCCTCTCAACGTTTTTCCTCATGTCTGCTCTTCTCATTCACCATATAGACAAACTTATGCATTATGTGATCACCTCTTCCAAGTATTATATTATATAAAACGAATATTCTCAATATCCCAGTGAGTATGCGTGAAAATAAGATCTAGCAATGATGGGATGTCAGTCCCTCTAATGTTACTTCATTCAATGACATGTTGGTAGAGGAAATTTTCCTGTATACACTTTAAAAACTTGTGTCTCCGTGACTCCCTGTCACCATGAGAATCAAAATTCCCCGTCTACATCTTTGTAGTTGAAATCCTCCCCTTCCCCCCATCAGTCTTCTGTCATCTCTGAGTGCTTTACGGCTCCCTGTACCATCCTAATTGTTCCTCTGTTGTCAATGTGGATTCTTTTTAATCGTTGCAATTCTTTGGTGGAATATGTGGTATCATCGCCACCAGACACTTCTTCCTTACAGCTAATCTTCCCATTATGTATTGTTTCAATGGGCCATCTTTCGTTGTTTTCTGAAACTTAAAACAATCTTTTCTTAAGAGGGCCAATCCTCCCCCTCCTGTCCTTTCACATTTCTTGCTCTCATGTACCCCTCCGGCCAGAACGGATGAGACTATAATCTCTTCAATATCCTTCGTTTACATGACTCCTGCAACATCAGGCGCGCTTTCCCTTGTATGATCCTTGAATTCCAGCTCTCTACCATTAACTGTTAATCGGTCAACAACTGAATAAATCACTTTCAGTCAGACATTGCTATCTCCTTACACTCCTGTGATTACTGCTTGTGTGTTACGGGGAGAGAGTTATACACTTGTGTTGCCCCGTCTCTTAACCTTGTATGTATGTAACATGTCTTTACTCCTATGTAAATACACACACACACACACCACAGCTTAAGAAAGATACAAAATGTATCGACCAGCCCCAAGGAAAACAAGAACACCTGCATTGGGTGTTCGCCCTCTGCCACACCCTAGATTCGAACCCATGTGCGTCTAACTCTGGAACGACACGTGTTGACCCATGGTAAGTAACACTAACCACTACACCACAAAGGCCCTGTGTGTGTGTGTGTGTGTGATATTTTCCCCGTTCCCGTCAACAGAGCTAGAGTAATATGCTACTGCACTGGGCAAGGAACACTTTCTATCATCGTTACGACAGCTACCCTACACGTAGCGCGGGTCATACTCACCCGTTATGACTCCTGACTGCCCCAGTTGATACCACTGGTGGTGGGCCACAGTGGTGTTAAACTAATGGTAGTGGGACTACAGCGGCGCTGCACCATTGGGTGTGAGCCCATATCGGCTCTCCACTACCACTAGCGGTTCGGGCCCATAGCGGCGTTCCATCACTGTGTGTAGGCCCACAGCGGCGCCTTATCACTAGGTGGGTGCCCACAGTGGCGCCCACCCACTAGGTTTGGGCCCACAGTGGGTGTGGGTGCAAGGCGGAGCCGCATCACTTGTAATGGGTACAGGAGGGACCGGTGATGGCGCAACGCTGTGTTCACAGTAAGACTGACCTTTGTCTGCATACTGCTGCTGCTGCTGCTCTGACCTGACACTGGACCCCCCCCCCCGCCCCCTTCTCTCTCTCTCTCCCCCCCCTCTCCCTCTCTCTCTCTCTCTCTCTCTCTCTCTCTCTCTCTCTCTCTCTGCAGCCCCTTGCCTAAAACGCCTCCCTCCCTCCCTATCAATTACCGTCTCACTTCTAGTTTTCTTTTGTTCTCAGTATCTCCCCTCATCTCGTTTTCCCTCCCCTCCAATGGAACCCTCGGCCTCCCCTCTCATCCTCATCCCCTACTGTCTCTATCGGAAGTCAGGCAGGAGAGGGTTGAGTGAGGCAGGGTGCCGGGAGGGAGGCCCCACACACTGTAGTGCTCTCTGTAAGTCCTTTATCCTCATGAGTGATGGTCTGGTCTGAGGCGACGCCGTTACTTACTGGACACTTGTCTTGCTCTAAGGTCATGTCCCTCCGCCGTTCCAGGTGCCCCAAATTCCATGCCAGCACAGACGCCTTTCCAGCAAGACTGTCTTCACCTCCTGTCCGACGCATTTTCACAAGCATTATGTATGCTTTCTATGACGATGTGTTCAAGCATGCTTCCCAGCACCATCATCATCCACGTCCTCCGTGAATACGTGTTCCACAAGTGTTCCAGTGTCTTTCCAATACCTTTCCAGGGCGAGCAGTCTCCGGCTTTCACCGGGAAATCAATCTGTGGCAGAGACAGCAGGAGGTCTTCACGGGTGTTCCAGGCCCGGCCCGCCCTGGCCAACCACTCCGCCACTTTCCAGACCCTCCCGCCATCTGAAACCTTTGTCCCTTTTGCAGCCGCCTTCTCGCTGCCTAATCCCAAATTGCAGCGACCGAGCAGAAAAGTCACTGCATATGCTTAAACCCGTCCAGGTCACGGCCCCAGAGGTTCTTTTTCCCCCAGGTAGAACAATAGCGCGTGAGAACGACCCGAGCGGGTGTGAGGCATTAAAGTGATATTGCCAGGCAGATATGCACTCCATGACCAATCCTTCGTTTATTGCAAATCAGTTTTATAACAAATGGGACTCGTATACTCCAGGCTTTATGTACACTCTCTCACGCCTCTACGCTACGTACATGACGTAACCCTGCCTTGTAGTGGAGACCTCCCTGTACAGTGGTTGTTATAATGACGTCTACGTTCTAAAATGAACACTACAATGATGTCTACGCTATACAGAAAACGCTGAACCTATTCAGTGAAGAATACATTTCAAAGTGAAAGTAGCGTTCCTTCCTTAGTGGAATCAGCGCCCAGCAGACCTCAAGAGACGGGTGACCCCCTTACCCCTTCCACACCCCTCCCCTCCCCCTCCCCCAGGGAACCTCGTCAGTCGTACCACAGGGGGTGGCCGGGGCGGCATGGAGGGCGTGACATGGGAGGCAGCAGACCCCCGAGGCCTCAGGATCAACACCCACAGGAGGGATCGGCCCCATCCTCCCCTGTAGTCCTCCTGCCGCCCTGATGTGGCCCAGCAGGCCAGGCAGGAGGCCCAGCAGGCCACATGGCCTTTTGCTGCAAAACACCCTCACCACACACACCTGCTGCTGCTGGGGAGGATGACATCACTCGACCATATACTGGGGGAGGACAACCTGGCCTCGCGCCCCCAACACAATACCTGCTGCTGGGGAGGAGGACGTGGCCACCCGCCCTAACTCTGGAGGAGGGAACCGACGCTCAGGAAAGTCCATGTTTTGCGGATCAACAGACACTCAGGTGCTGCGGCACTCGCTAATGATCCACAAGTCTTGGCTCCACACGACTCAACTGGACACGACCCGCAATCATTTGGAAAACTGCGTAAAACGATTTATATCAGTTGCATTGCTAATGTGTATAATTATATACGATGATAAACTTTATTGAATACAGACTGAAGGATTAGCTGTGTGGAGTCGATGAGAGAGGCAGCTATACACATAGTGGGGCAGGGGAACAGAGAGGATACAAGAGACCTGCAACAACTCTGACGGGAAAAAAATGACGTGCGGAGAGAGAGACTTGGGGGGGGGGGTGCCACTGGCAGGTGGGAGAGTGCCAAGCGAGCTGCTGCTGCTGCTGCTCACTACAGAAGTCGTCTGTCACCGTCAAGTGCCACTGTCACCTCACCTCCCACACTCAGTACCTCAATCCTCCAACACTACACAGTAACTCCTCACTCCCCAGTACTCATCGGAATTTATATAGGCTCAGTAACTCACCATTTCTCCAGTAATAATCAGAGGTTATATAGTCCCAATATTTCTTCAATGCCCATGAAAGTCTTTATAGATTCAGTAACTCATTACTTCCTTTAATACTCATCACAGTTTATATAGGCCTACTAACTCAACACTTCCCTCAATACTCACTAGAGTTTATATACGCAGAGTAACTCACCACTTCTTTCAGTATTCATAAGAGTTTTTATATGCAGACTTCTATAACCACTCTTGTATATGGAAGTCTGTCTCCATATGTGGATATATAGATCAGTTTTATGATCAGAGTTAGATAGCAATATCTTTATGTTTACATTTATGATCCAAGTTTTCACGTTCGAATTAGAATTTTGTTTTCCACGTCTCAGTACGTTGGCCATGCTTAGAGTAATGCAACACTGTTGGCCATGCTTAGGGTGATGCTACACTGTTGGCCATGATTAGGGTGATGCTACACTGTTGGCCATGATTAGGATGCTGCTACACTATTGGCCATGCTTAGGGTGATGCTACACTGTTGGCCATGATTAGGATGATGCTACACTGTTGGCCATGATTATGGTGATGCTACACTGTTGGTCATGATTAGGGTGATGCTACACTGTCGATCATGCTTAGGATGATGCTACACTGTTGACCATGCTTAGGGTGATGCTACACTGTTGAGATTGATTAGGATGATTCTATACTGTTGGCCATGCTTAGGGTGATGCTACACTGTTGACCATGATTAGGGTGATGCTACACTGTTGGTCATGATTAGGGAAATGCTACAATGTTGGCCATGCTTAGGGTGATGCTACACTGTTGGCCATGCTTAGGTTGATGCTACACTGTTGACCAAGCGTAAGGTGATGCTACACTGTTGACCATGCTTAAAGTGATGCTACACTGTTGGCCATGCTTAGGGTGATGCTACACTGTTGGCCATGCTTAGGGTAATACTATACTGTTGACCATGCTTAGGATGATGCTACACTGCTGGCCATGCTTAGAGTGATGCTACACTGTTGGCCATGCTTGGGGTGATGCTACATTGTTGGCCATGCCTAAGGTGATGCTACACTGTTGACCAGGATTAGAGTGATGCTACACTGTTGGCCATGCTTAAGGTGATGCTACACTGTTGGCCATGCTTAAGGTGATGCTACACTATTGACCATGCTTAGGGTGATGCTACACTGTGGCCATGCTTAAGGTGATGCTACACTGTTGACCATGCTTAAGGTGATGCTACACTGTTGACCATGCTTAAGGCGATCCTACACTGTTGGCCATGCTTAGGGTGATTCTACACTGTTGGCCATGGTTAGGGAGATGCTAAACTGTTGACCATGCTTAGGGTGATGCTACATTGTTGGCCATGCTTAGGATGATGCTACACTGCTCGCCATGCTTAGGGTGATGGTACACTGTTGGCCATGCTTAGAGTGATGCTACAATGTTGACCATGCTTAGGGTGATGCTACACTGTTGACCATGCTTAGGGTGATGCTACACTGATGATCATGATTAGGATGATGCTACACTGTTGGCCATGCCTAGGGTGATGCTACACTGTTGGCCATGCTTAGGGTGATGCTACATTGTTGGCTTTGCTTAGGGTGATGCTATACTGTTGGTCATGATTAGGAAAATGCTACACTGTTGGCCATGCTTAGGGTGATGCTACACTGTTGGCTATGCTTAGGGTGATGCTACACTGTTGGTCATGATTAGGAAAATGCTACACTGTTGGCCATGCTTAGGGTGATGCTACACTGTTGGCCATGCTTCGAGTGATGCTACACTGTTGGCCATGCTTAGGGTGATGCTACACTGTTGGCCATGATTAGGGAAATGCTACACTGTTGGCCATGCTTAGGATGATGCTACACTGTTGGCCATGCTTAGGGTGATGCTACACTGTTGTCCATGATTAGGGCGATGCTTCACTGTTGGCCTTGCTTAGGGTGATGCTACACTGTTGGCCATGATTAAGGTGATGCTACACTGTTGACCATGCCCTAAGGTGATGTTACATTGTTGGCTATGCTTAGGGCGATGCTACACTGTTGACCATGTTTAAAGTGATGCTACACTGTTGGCCATGCATAAGGTGATGCCATACTGTTAGCCATGATTAGGGTGATGCTACACTGTTGGTCATGATTAGGGAAATGTTACACTGTTGGCCATGCTTAGGATGATGATACACTGTTGGCTATGATTAAGGTGATGTTACACCATTGGCCATGCTTAGGATGATGCTACACTGTTCGCCACGATTAGAGTGCTGCTACACTGTTGGCCATTAATAAGGTGATGCTACACTGTTGGCCATGATTAAGGTGATGCTACACTGTTGGCCATGCTTAGGGTTATGCTACACTGTAGGCCATGATTCGGGTGATGCTACCCTGTTGGTCATGCTTAGGGTGATGCTACACTGTTGGTCATGCTTAGGGTGATGCTACACTGTTGGCCATGCTTAGGATGATGCTACATTGTTGGCCATGATTATGGTGATGCTACACTATTGGCCATGATTAGGGTGAAGCTACACTGTTGGCCATTATTAGGGTGATACTACACTGTTGGCCATGATTAGGGTGCTGCTACACTGTTGGCCATGATTAGGGTGATACTACACTGTTGGCCATGATTAGGGAGATGCTACACTGTTGGCTATGCTTAGGGTGATGCTACACTGTTGGCGATGATTAGGGTGCTGAGACAATGCTGACCATGCTTAGGGTGATGTTACACTCTTGGCCATGATTAGGGTGATGCTACACTATTGGCCATTCTTAAAGTGCTGCTACACTGTTATCCACACCTAGGGTGCTGTTACTCTGTTGGCCATTTTTAGGGTGATGCTACTCTGTTGGCCATGATTTGGGTGATGCCACACTATTGGCCATTGTTAAGGTGATGCTACACTATTGGCCATGGTTAGGGTGCTGCAGCACTGTTGGCCATGGGTATGGTGCTGTTACAATATTGGCTATACTTAGGGTGCTGCTAACTATTGGCCATGCTTAGGGTGATGCTACACTGTTGGCCATGCTTAGGGTGATGCTACACTGTTGGTCATGATCTGGGTGCTGCTACACTGTTGGTCATGCTTAGGATGATGCTACACTGTTGGTTATGATTTGGGTGCTGCTACACTGTTGGCCATGCTTAGGGTGTTGCTTCACTGCTGGCCATGATAAGGGTGATGCTACACTGTTGGTCATGGTTTGGGTGCTGCTACACTGTTGGCCATGATTAGGGTGATGCTACACTGTTGGCCATGATTAGGGAGATGCTACAATGTTGGCCATGATTAGGGCAATGCTACACTGTTGGCCATGCTTAAGATGATGCTACACTCTTGGACATGCTTAGAGTGTTGCCACACTATTGGCCATGCTTAAGGTGCTGCTACACTGTTGGCCATGATTAGGGTGCTGCTACACTGTTGGCAATGATTAGGGTGATACTACACTGTAAGCCATGATTAGGGTGATGCTATAATGTTGGCCATATTAAGGGTTATTTTACAATGTTGATCATGCTTAGGGTGATGCTACACTGTTAGCCATGATGAGGGTGATGCTACACTGTTGGCCATATTTAGGTAATTCTACAATGTTGGCCATGCTTAAGGTGATGCTACACTGTTAGCCATGATGAGGGTGATGCTACACTGTTGGCCATATTTAGGTCATTCTACACTGTTGGCTATGCTTAGGGTGATGCTATACTTTTGGCCATGTTCAGAGTTATTATACAATGTTGGCCATGATTAGGGTGATGCTAAACTGTTGGCCATGCTTTGGGTGAAGTCTCCTTCCCACCCAACACTATAGATGGAAACAGGATTATAAAGCACAGGATGTTCCCTCTCCACCACTATAGATAAGAGAAGAAAGGTCAGGTATAAGCCAGCAGTCGGAAGGGATCTCGTACGCAATAGGGAGAATATACTAACACGGTAATCCTACAGGGAAGGACGAATGGGACACATTCCCATCTGATTCCATTGGACAGTGCGGCATTTTGCCTGTTTGTCTGAGGAGGAAAAATGCGTTCAGGTGATTGGGTCATTCCTGAACACGATTTTTCAGTGATAACTAACAAATTTTAAGCATCAATCAAGCCGTCATTCAAATCACCTGACTGTGTTTCCCTTGGCAGTATCTGATGGACGTTGATGCCAGTGGTATATCAACTATAGCTTATGGAGAGGGGCGAGGGAGGTGGGGGGGGGGGGCAGACAGCAGGGCGGAAGGACGAGGGGAACCCCCCCCCCCACGACCCCTTCAGAGGCTTGGCTGAAATTTATTAGTGCGGCGGCGGGTCCTGTGACGCGGCCGGGAGCTGCCGATAGCCAGCCATGTGAGATGCCGCCCTGCCCTCCCACCCAGCCCTGCCACCCACACACTGCCACCCAGCCCTCCTCCCCCCATCTCATCCAGGTCTGCCACCCACCCCCTGCTACCCGTCCCTGCCACCCGCCCCTGCCGTCTAGCCTTATCACCCTGCTGTGCCACCCACTGCCAGCCTTATCACCCTGCAAAACCATCCGAACCTGCTACCCAGCCCTGCCACCCAGACCTGCCCTGCCACCAAGACCTGCCTCAATACTCCGCCACCAGGCCCTGCCGCCAAGCCCTACTGCCGAGGCTTCCTATCCAGCCCTGCCGCCCAACTCTACTAGCCGTGGGCGGAGCGGCAGTTATCAGGGTCTGGCTCCCACCTGGCCACGAGCCGTCACTTGAAGTGTCACTCACACTCAGGGATTCCCCCCCCCCTCCCCCCCCCCCGTTCCCTGCACCACACGCCATGTAAACCGCCCATAACGGCCACCCCACTCGGACTGCAGATTACCCACCCCTACATTACCAAGGCTAATGTCATCCAACCCCGACGTCATCCCGCTGTGAAGTCACTCTGCCCCGGCGACATCCCACACTGGCCAGCCCGCCTACTTCAGCTCAGCCTTGCGTCACCCGTGACCTGGTGTCATCCTCGACGCCACCCACCTGACCTCACAGTATACTAGACCTTCCTGTAACCTGGCCGGTCAATGCACTACGCCCCCCCCCCACCCCCCGAAGGAAGCCCGTGCATCGACATAGACTCAGGCGGGATCTGACGCCATTAAAAACTACCCCCTTGTCCCCGTCCCCGACACACTCGGTGGACGCCAGGAAGACCCCCCCCCCTGGCCTGCAGACATCCGCTCTCCCCAGCTAAAAACTCCTCCGACAGGCTAGGCCGGAGACCCGCTCGCCCGCCTCCCAAGAGCTGGGGAGGAAGGCGGGGCGCTGCTGTAGCCTCCTCCCCACCTAACGCAGGTGGGGAGGAGTACAAGAGTACAGCCGCCCTGAGAAGTACTTACTGTTATCCTGACTTACGAGTGCTCAATTTTTTTTTTTTTTTTATGTTGAAGGCTCCAGTCACGAACAAAAGTCCACGTCAAGGCCGGGCCCTAATCGAAATTTAGAGAGAATTAAGAAACGGGAAAGAAAAAAAGACAGGGAAAGTATTTACAAATTTTTGAGAAAGTGAAAGACCTATCTCTTGAAATGAGCCAGGTCACAGTTATTGGGAAAGACATGAGAAGGTAGAGAGTTCCAGAGCTTCTGCGTGTAGGGAAAGAAGCAGTTATCAAAACGGCACACCCTTGAGTTGCCGATGGCCACACAATAATCATGTGACTCAG
>JAYMFT010021641.1:0-16393 GCA_038088735.1 Panulirus argus
TCTCTCTCTCTCTCTCTCTCTCTCTCTCTCTCTCTCTCTCTCTCTCTCTCTCTCTCTCTCTCTCTCTCTCTAGCACCCCTGTCGCACGCCATGTTTCTCACACACACCATACCCTAGCACTGGATTTCGTCAGAATGCCGGTTATCCTATGCAACCGAAGATTGTCTCTTTGCACCTTGATTTGTTGTGGATAATGAACTATCCCTCGTATGATAGCATTATACAGTTATTCGCTGTATTCTAGCCGTGCGAAAGTGCAGCGCAGTGACGCTGGTTGGATGAAATTCACCCTGAACAATACCCAGGTCTCACCTCGTCTCTGAATACCTGTGGAATCTGTTTCATTAGGTTGCGGTGCAGTGTTGTCCCAGATTGTCAAATTATGACACCTAGAGGACGAAGGTAATTAGGGAAATATGCCATCTTTGGTTGATGGAGAACTTGTCAGAAGTTTTGATGGATTTGTTGCGTGCGGCTGGGGTGCTCTGGGCTGTTCCGTGCACCATTCATCAGGTTCCTGTTCTAAGCTGTTTTGCGGTGGCTGAAGTTGATCCCTAACTTTTATTTTTCTAAAGGAATGACGGCGAATCAAAGCTGGTTTTGTTTTCTTATAGCTTTGATTTCATGTGCCCGTTGTCTTTGACTCCACGCTGACTAAAATTCTTTTCATAGTCTACACACTGCTTTAGGAAACTGCTTTTGGTTCATGTGAATTGGAAAAAGAAAAGATATTACATTAACTGGGAAAATATCACAGTTTGTAGATTTAAACAAGCTACCAACTTTGACAGCACAGCATATTATACTTAATTCATATTTATGTATGGTACAAAGCCATATGAATGTTGGAATATTCATTCATATTGTCTTCCTTTCTTTGACGTGTCTTACGTTAATTCTTCAGACAGTGGGTGAATTCGAACCGACTGCTTCCTTCCTGACTGTCATGGTCATAATACTGTCAACAGTCAGGAAGGCACCGGGACACTGTCGCCATGTATTTCATATGAATATTCGTACAGTGAATACACGAACTGCATTATGTGTCTGTGAAAGTGATTTAACCCTATTTGATTGATGCAGGGTTTTCATAAGTACGAAATCTTTAGGATATGATCTGGAGATCTTGATGGAGCAGAGTAGGACGTAATAATGTTAATTAAAAAAAACAAGTTTTATGTGTGACAGTTAAACTTGAATGGCATTTTTGACGTACGAGGAATGTTTGTTGCTTACGCTGGGTTCGTCATGTGATTAGGGAGGTGTCTTCACTAGAGGCATATGATATTGTTTGAACCACGTTAGTAGATGCTGAAGCGGCTCTGCTCTCAAAACAAGAAAGGAAATGCGTACACACTGCACGCACTGAATAATGATATATAAACATAATGCGAATTTGACGTTTCATCCGGAAAATGTTGCATCTGCTCAGGAGTGAGGTGCCAGTTACTGCTAATTGTAGGGTTTAAAAAGAATAATACAGATTAGCTTTAATAGAAATGGAGTTGACTTTTTAATTGCTTAACCAAATTTTGCATGTTCATTACCATTATTTTACTTTGGAGCAGACTGTAATTACACCACCTCGAATTTAAAATCCCGCGAAATCCGGGGCTTCCTGGCGGTTGAGTATAAACTTTAAACTCCCGCCAAACTTGTGTTGTGCCATTTAAAGTTCAGGACAATAATTCACCTAGATTGCGTTTAGCTTTTTGCGAGCCTCTAGGTGCAGCTAATAGCAAACCAAGTTGTCTATTAATCTCAGCCCGTTTGAGCGCGACAAGACGACTCTAGCTCAACGGTACGACCACCTGAGCACGACGAAATGACTCGACCACAGCGTTACGTACGACCCTTGGGTACGAATGGCCTGGCACTTTGACCTGACCTGACCTGACCTGACGGTTCAGTTCAACTCGAACCCCATATCCGACGCTGGACTACTCACTGCTGAATCTCAGTCTACGATAGAACTACTTAAACACAAGTTGTTTTGGTTTGTGGAGCCAGCAAAATACTAGCTTGGGTCGTTTCGACGCATTTGAACCACCTTAGCATATGTCTGGCTTTCTTGTTGCTACATATTACCTGTTACTTCGGCCGGTGTACGAGGAAATTTTCTCCCAACTTGCCCTCAAGCTAATGTCAGAATCAATTTCCATACGGGAGTATCTGGGAACGGCTTACATCCGTGATATCTCTAATTACGAGATTATCGGAGGGGATTATTCGGTAATACTTGGATTAATGTAGCCTTGGATAATTAGCTTCTTAAATGATGGGTAAGACAAGGGTAGGGGGGGTGGAGGATATCTGGTTATTAGATTAGAGAGTTCATTAAGCTCGTTGGCACCTATTTAGAGTGGTAATTAAGGTGTGTTAGACCTGGTAATGGCCAGTTAAGAGATCATATAATAAATATTAACTTGGTGTAATTAGTACCATTCTCCGGAGCATCTTGGCTTGTGCCTGTGTGCCTCCTTGATCGAAATACCTAGCATTTGCTCAGGCCAAACCTGCCAGGACTAGTTACCACCACACCTACCACACCTGTTACTACAGTCCTCTCGTCCAGTCTCTACCATACCATCTTCCATCAACTCTCTCTCTCTCTCTCTCTCTCTCTCTCTCTCTCTCTCTCTCTCTCTCTACACACACACACACACACACCCCTGCTGCCCCCCCGCCCCCGGCATCAGCCCCCCTCCTCCTCCTCCTCCTCCTCCCCCCCACCGACACGTCACCCCGCATCCCCCCCCCTTCCCCTCCAAGAGCCAAGAGGACAAAATGGCGACCGGGCGACCGCCAGTACCGTGCCGCGCGCCGCCCCTTGCGCCCTGATCACCGCACATTACTGCCCCGGGAGCGTGACGGTACGACCGTTGGGGTACAATGACAAGGTCTTTGGCCTGACTGCTGAGGGCCAGGTCAGAGGCCAGAGGTTCTCGTAAACCATTTGTCGTTCTCTAGTACTGAAGGGTCGCACTGTCGTGCTTGAGGGTCGCACTGTCGTGCTTGAGGGTCGCACCGTCGTGCTTGAGGGTCGCACCGTCGTGCTCGAATCGTGCTGTCGTGTCCGAGGGTCGTATCGTCGTCGTTCTAATGACCATCGCGCGCGGGAATTAAGGCGGGTAACCGCCCCTCCCCCCTTTCTCCCCCTTCCCCCCTCGTCCATGTTATTGAAACCAGTTTGTTTACATAGGGTAGTGGAGGGGGGAGTGAGGTGGGGGGTGGGGTTGATCACCGCGGGTGCCTGATTGTGGGAGAGGGAGAGTTTGGTGGGGGGCGGGAAAGGGGACGATTAAAGGGAGAGGAAGGGAAGGAATCAGATGAAGGGGAGTGGAGAGGGGGGGTAGGGGGGGTCGTGAGGCCAGGTGAGAAAGGGGCGGGGAGGGGAGG
The DNA here is from genome assembly GCA_038088735.1 of Panulirus argus. Lineage (NCBI taxonomy): Eukaryota > Metazoa > Arthropoda > Malacostraca > Decapoda > Palinuridae > Panulirus > Panulirus argus. The sequence goes on from JAYMFT010021641.1 coordinate 3,400, forward strand.
GGAGGGGGTGGTGGTGGTGGAGAGTTGACCGTTGTGCTGAGCTCTTCCTGTTGTGGGATCAGCGCCCCGCCGTTGTGGGTCCAGCGGCTTGTTAACGGGTTGTTTCCTGTGTGCGGCGGGTGATTCGGGGACGAACGTGTGAGGGCGTTGTTAGGATGACACACGTGGTTGCGGCAAAAGTCTTTTTTTTTGGGGGGGGGGGTGACCGATGGCCTGACCTTTGACCTGGGCCTTTAAAGGCCAGGGGCCATCTCACCCAAGGGGGTCGCACCCTTTTTTTGCTCAAGGGCTTAATAATGCCCGTTGCGCATGCAGCGCCATAAGGTCGTAAAAATTTTAATTACTCTTCTGCAGGCAGCGGAGTTTAATGCTTCTGTATAGCGGTAATCATTACCAGTGATGTAATTGATTACCTGTTTGCACAGAGGGGTGGGGTGAGGGGAGGAGCGAGTTCTCTGCCCTCTGTGTGTGTGTGTGTGTGTGTGTATGTATGTGTGCGTGTGTGTGTGTGTATGTATGTGTGCGTGTGTGTGTGTGTGTGGCTGTAATGTTTGCATTATGTCGCTCATGCGATAGTACTTACGTTTCTGTTCTTGTTTCTAGCCCGTGTTTACCCACTTGCCTACCTATTTAAGATCGGATGAAGGGCTAGGCCAATCACCACACCCTTGGGTCGTACGGTGGTGGTCGACGCACCGGCCTTCGAACGACCACACGGGTTTCGGTCATTTTGCCTCGCCGTCTCAGTCTCTCCGTCTCTTTTGTTCCTGTCCTTTATTCATTTTTCGATATATCTCTCTTGTTCACGTCTTGTATATACCTTTCCCGAGTTCTCTGCCTGCTGCACTCCTGCTACTACCCCCTCCCCCCACAACACCTGCCATGCTCTGGCAGCAGTGTTGCCTGCTTGACACACACACACACACACACCCACCCCCCCTTGTTACGAGCAGGTGAACGGTCGGCCAGTGGGAAATTTCTGTTTGTGTTCTCAAGGTAGAATTTTTTCCCTCAAATCCCCCCCCCCCCTCTCTCTCTCTCTCTCTCTCTCTCTCTCTCTCTCTCTCTCCCGAGCAGACTGGAAGTGGTTGTGCAGTGGGAAGGTGGCGGTGGTGAGGGCCATACTACTGGGTCGCAGATGGCCCGGTCTTTCGCCTGGTGAGGTCACGGAGCTTTAAATACCCCGCTGTGACAGCTTCGTCACGGGTCGTCACCCCCCTCCCACACCCCCGGCCACTCCCTACCTCTCCGCCAGGTCTTCTGAGGATATATTGACACCCTGAGCACGACGGTACGACCCTTGAGCGCGAAGGTGCGACCCCTGACCACGACGGTACGACCCGCCAGCGCGGCGGTACGCCCGACCTTTAGGTGTGATGGCCTGGACTTTGTGACCTGACCCTTAAAGAGATGGAAGGATGGAGTGCACGATGCCTCGGGACATGGGGACCTTAACGCTCAAAGAGGATGAGAGGCGCGCATGGGATAGAACGAATTGGCTCTGTGGTATATGGGGGGCAACATGCTGCCAGTGGTCTTGAACCAGGGCACATGAAACGATCAAAAATCGTAACGTAAATCGTTACGACGTAGTAATGTGTAGTGGACGCGGCTGTGTAAATGAAGCCATTGTTCGTTTGTTTCTGACGCTGCCTCACAAAGGCAGGAAAGGCAATTAGATATGAAGATTTTTGTCTCGTGTGTGTAATATATATATATATATATTTCTTTTTTTCTTCGGAGTACTTGAATGTTATTCCGTGAAGGATACTTTGTTAACTCAGGTATTAACAGTATTGTCGAATTGCGGTCAAGTCACTCCTGGAAGAAGCAAGGCTATTAAATTATTTTAGTTATTTGGTAAGAGAGGAAATAATAGTAGCTTGTTTGTATCAATTCATACTTGGCCTTAATAGAGAGACTGGTTGAAAAGGAGGACCTTTTGATATAGGTAAATGACCACATGCAGGAACTAACTAGTCTGTGGCCAGAGAGGTGTACACACCCTCTCTCAGGGACCATAGTATAGCCAGACTGATCTGGACACATGGGTTGGATCCTGACTGGAAACTGTCCTGGTTGGATCTAATAAGCCTCTTACCCCTTGGGGCTCGCCTCGCCATCCCTCTTCGTTGCAGACGGGTTTCCCGGGATGCGACAGCCTCCCCGACTGGGGTCGCACCTGCTGGGTGGGTGGGGTCTCGGCCGAGCTGGTGTAGGTACGGCGTGGCGTGGCGGGCGGCGGGAGGTAATGTGCGCGCGTGTGTGTGTGTGTGTGACAGACGTGAGGACAGGCGGGGTTCTGGCTCCTCATAACCTGGATGGGAACACCCGCCCCGCCCCGCCGTCGGCCCAGGTCATCAAAATTTCACGGCTGCCGCGGGAGAGAGAGAGACAGAATACCGCAGCTCGTCCGGCAGGAGGTGGAGGGCGGGGCGGTGCTTGGGGAGGCAAGCCTTAATAAACCTTACGACGCTGGTGGTCCTTGAAGGTTCACGGTTCATACTCTCTCCCCCTCACACACACACACACACACACGCCACCAAATACGCGATCGAACTAAACTTGGAGCTCGCCACAAATCGATGCTGAGAGTTGATAAGCGTGGTCGATCGACCTCGCTTGTGGAGCGCTTAGGGCTGTGTCGAGTCCACACACACACACACACACACACACATATATATATAAGCCCTCCAGTGGCTTCTGAAGCTCCAAGGCTGCGCTACACTCGTTAGCAGGGACGGGATGGACTCCTTTCAAGAGAAGAGTTATTTGACGAAATTGTAGGACTGGATTTGGTCATCAGACGATGATACAGGCGCGCTAAATGCGTCTATCCTCCTCTCTCGGTCACCTGCGGTTGGCCAGGTGGTTGTGGTGGCTGCCGAGAGGGAGGAGTGAGGGAGAGAGTGGTGGAAGGTTCACACTCTCCCCACCACCTTATCTGTTTACCATCACTAGCCTCTTCCTCCCCTGGTCATTCGCTCTTCTCCCTCACTTCTTCTGTCATCGTCGGTGTCTCACTTCTTCCCCCTGCGTGTCCTTCCTGTCTCTTCCCTCTGCTGTGTTCCTCTGGAGTCGTCTGTCTCCTCTCTTTCATATCCTGGCTCTTTCATCATCGTTCACACCCAGACCCGCTTCTGTTCTCTCTCTCTCTCTCTCTCTCTCTCTCTCTCTCTCCCTCCTCGTCTGCTGCCAGCCAGGAACCCGTACCTCCTCCTCCTGACTGCCGAAGTTCGCTGATCTATTTTCCTCTCGCCATTTATCATTTCCGACTTTGATGTCCGCTTTTGCTCTTCCCCTTCCTGGGATCTGCCTCTCCTTCTGGTATCTCCTCCCTCCCTCCCTTCCTCCCATGCCCCGCGTCGTATTCCTACATGTCCTATCTCCTGGTCAGCCACTCCTGCCTGGGCGGGCGTGTCCTCCTCATCCCCCCAGGCCAGGGTGATGGTTGGTGTATCTCCTGAGACCAGAGGTCGCCCAGGTCACCCCAGCTCCGCCGGTCACCAGGTCATGGCAACCAGCGGGACGGTCCTGTACTAATGTCAGGTTTTAAGCCCAATGAGCACGACGGTGCGGGCCTTGGGTCTGGTGACCTGGCCACCAGAGGCCTTTCAAGGGTCATATCGTCGCGTTCAAGGGTCACTCCTTCGTGTGTTCAAGGGATTAAGAATGCAACAGGAATACATTCACTTCCAGAGCCTCGTCAGCAGCTGCTGACGAGGCTCTGGCGACACAAGAGTCCTGCGGATGTTGCCTCGCAAGTGGAAAGGACGGTCTGGAAGCGTATGTGAGGATGGCGTCTTGCAACACCTATATTGGCGACACAGCAAGTCCGCGCAGCCAGCAGCCTCCGTGGGGGCCTTCCAGCACCCTTTGCCAGACCGGGTTGGCAGCCAAGTCCACCTGGGACGGACCCAGAATATCGGGTTCAGGCGATGTAAAGAGGGTTGACCCATTTGTCGAACACAGGAAGTGATAAGACGTCGAACCCTTGGAGGTCGAATGCCATCGACCACCAGAGAGATGCCGGTCGGGTGGGGTGTCGACCCCTGGGAGCCCCAGACCCAGGTCCGTGGCGCCAGGCACGCCAGCGGTATCCGCCAACCTACTGACTGGCCATCATTCTTTTTCTCTAGCTTTATCCCGTGGCGGACAAGATCCAGCCAATAAAAATTCAGAAATCCAGGACGTTGACAGCCGATTCGCTGGCCCGGAAGGTGGGAGGGAGAGAAGGGAGAAAAGATGATCCGACGTGACTTTGTAAGAATTGTTGCCGATATGGAAACTCGATTCTGCTGACCCATGGCGTCCGAGGTTTTCAATTTTTTTTTCCTTATCTTTTCCGTTTTTGTGTTGACGGTCAGCAAAGCTTCCCCGGCTGGTGGGTCTTGCTGGAAATAACTGTCCAGCGAAAGGTAATTCAAACCACGGCTTTCCTTAGGCGCTGGAAGGGGCGGATGGGGGCGTGTGTTGGTATCTCCTACAAGACGCTTTGTGTTGAAAAGCGATTTGAAAATATCAAAGGTTTGAATTATACATATTTTTTTTTTACTGGGGTTTCTCTTAGCCCTTTGATGACGACTGGACGACTCTTGGGTACGACTTTACGACACTTGGGTATGATGGCATGTCTAGTGACTTGACCCTTGTGCTCAAGGGTCGTATTTTGTAGTGTTCATGGGTAATAACTTCGTGCCTAAGGGTAATACCTTCATGTTCCAGGGTCGTAACGTCGTGCTCGTGGGTCGTACCGTCGTGCTTCGTCGGAAAAGTTGGCTTGGGTCATAGTGGACGGTTGCGTGGATGATCCACTTCTTGGGATATGACCATAAAACTGTTCTCTTCATTTCCATTCTGGCCAGGTTGGCTGGTGTATGTGTGTGTGTTTGTGTGTGTGTGAGGTTACTGCCGCTGTCGGCTGGTGTATCCGTATGGGTTCGTGTCCGGCACTGGAATCGTATATTTCTGTCGGAGTTGGCCAGTCTTACCTTCTGAATGGTGTGTGTTGTGTTGCTTACTTTCCTTCCAGCGAAGGAGTACATATACTGTGGGACGTCCTAGTAGTCTTACGAGTTGCCATTGGCTGGAAGAAGACCCAACGTCGAAGATTCCTCTAACTTTAATTTCAGGAGGGAATAAAAGGTAAACGAGAAGAGGCGCCATTTTAGACTATGTTCTAAGGACGTACAGTCTTTACTCTTACTGACTTGCCTGTGTGTGTATGGAAGGGATGAATTTAAGAGGGAACATTTCGTTCGGCTTCTACCAGCCTTCGCAGAATGGCAGGTAGGGAGTGAGGGTGGGAGTGATGGAGGGAGGCGATAGCTTGAGGTAGTTGGAGAGCTCTGTTTAACAGTTTAGTGCATGTAATTCAAGGTTACTGGTCGTGAAGACTGTGTAGAGAGGAAGGTGTGTGGTGGACTTGGCTTGGGTGTCGTCAGCCTGTGCCTCCTCCTCCTCCTCCTCCTCCTCCTCCTCCTTCTCTTCCTCCTCCTCCTCCTCCTTCTGGGATGTGCACTTGAGACTCTCGGCTCCCGGGCAGCGCGGTGCACGACCCTTGACACCACGGTGCACAGCGCTTGAGTATGAAAGTACACAGCCCTTGAGCAGCCCCGAAGGCGAATTGTAAGGCCAGGCAATTGTGCCCAAGGGTCGTACCGTCGTGCCTTAAGGAGTTAACTGTAAAATTGTCATATTTTGATTTATATTTTGATATATTTACACTCAGGCCCCGATAGTGAGGCTGAGTGTATGCATAAAGAAATTCATGGCCGCCATATTTGAGAGACGTGCACATTAATTTCCTGGGGTGATGGTGCCAAGATGGTGGAAGTTTTTACCGCTGGCGTTTGCTCATGACATTGACCGGGTAAATATGGAAGGTTCCCCGACACGATGGAACGCGGGGGCAGGAAAATGGACCTAACGGTTGATATTTAAACTCCTTAAGGAAGTGAATCAATATGGCATCCGTCCTTGGACGTGTCCGAAATTTATAGTTAAATAAAAAAGACGAAGTATTTTGATACTGGTATGTGTTTAAATTGGACTTGTTATTACGCTCATATAAAGGTGTTCCTGATACAAACGCGCGTCGCCATCTGTTTAAATAAAGCCGAGACCGAGGCCGGTCAGAGAGCTTTCTCGTGTCGAGGGTGGTGGTGGGGGATGGTGGGGAGGGGGGGGGGGAAGGCTCCAGGATAGCTTGGTGGTGGGGGCAAGGCGGGTGGGGGGGGGGGACCCGAAGGGAAAATTTTATGTGGCATCCCCAATTTCCTGTTCCCCCATCCTGGAAATTGTAACTGTGGGCGGATAGTATCAGGGCAGCTAAAGTTTTGCCTTGACGATAGCTTTATGAAGTGAGCTTAGTGGCCGGGGATGAGAGAGAGACTTTACACGGCGGTTGGGGAGATGATTTTTGGGGTGGTTGGGCGATATTTTACATTGGTTGGGGTGATAATTTACGGTGGCTGAAAGATGATTTACGGTGGGTGGCAGATGATTAATTTGACCCAACCCGCCAGAGCGACGTCTAAGGTCACACCAGCATACCTAAGGGTTGCCCCGTCTTGCAGAAGATTTCAGGTCCAGCAAACAGACAGACAGACAGACTTGAGACTCGAGGTAAACCACCAGGTGTCGGCAGGACCCTTCCTCAGTGTCCCGGGACGGAGGTGGTACGTGGGAGAGGAACATGTGGTTCGTCTGTAGTGCCGGTGGACATGGTGGGAGGGGGACCTTCTGCCTGTGGGCTTTCACTGACAGGAAAGGTTCAGTTCGGAGACGAGTGTGAGTCTCCTTCAAACATCTTACTTTTGCTGCCTGGACGGTGTAGGAAGGCGTAAAGGAAACGCGATTATAAGGAGTAGATTGTTCAGTGACGAGGTGGACTGTGTCATCTGTATGGGAGATGACTGAGAGATCTACAGCGTGTCTCGTGTCCAGCTCAGAACACCATTTGCACAGAGACCAAGTTTTTTTTACACTACCGATTAACAAGAAATATAATTATGTAGGAGAAATGCATAAGCATATAACATCGGTCCTGTACAATTATTTTGGAATATTTTGAATCAGAATATATAACCAGTTTTATATATTATTTCCAGGAATATACCGTCTCTTCTACATACTCTCACCACCATACGGTATAAGGATAAAACATGTGAACGTCTTATTATTAACCATACAAGGGAGTTGTATTTGTTATTTAGTGTACACAGGAACACGTGATTATCTAGTGATGAAAGAGAGGAAGAGCCTCGTACACAATCATGGCTGACGGCAGAGTAAGCCACTGTTTCTCTTCGTAACTCTTACCTGAAGAGTTATTCCTCTGTGTAATGTTTGTCGTCGGTTTCATAGCGCCATTACTGTACCTCCGAGTGTCGGCTGAGGTACCTACTCACACGACGATGGTACGACCCTTGGATATGGTGGGTCTGGCCTTTCATCTGACCCTGGAAGGACTTACTAAGGTTCAAGCAAACGCCATCACATCTTAAAAGGCCTTACTCTCGTGCTCAAAGGCCGTGCTGACGTGCCCATGGGTCGTATCGTCCTGCTCACGGGGCTAAGAGTAGACGGGACAAGGTGTGGGACGTCCTTTGTGGAAGACATATCGCACTGGACACAGAACCAACATGTCGTGTGGAAGGTAAACCTTACTCCCCGAGTATTGTGTAAGATTCTCTCCCCAGAGATACGGTAGACTCTTGGACTTCCACGAGACCCACGTTTGTCGACCTCCAATAACTGATCCAGGGAAATGTTTTACGACTAGGCCTGGTCGCTGTGATAATTCTTAGCGATGGGGAAAAAAGAAAAAGAAAAGGGAGATTGGCTACTGCACTGGAAATGGTCCATTAGGCGTGTCGCCCTCCATCGTATGTCACAACCTCCACGAGACAATCTCGACACAAAAAAATAGAGATGAATGTTTTATGGTCGATATTGTTATTAGGATTTAAGAAGGGTAAGAAAAAAAAGGAGCTACGGTTTTTCTTGGCGAACTGCTTTCCAGCGAATGGCCGCATCCCATTCGCCAGAGACTAGTTCTTGTGGAACTTGGCCTTCCGGACGACTCCTCATTCTTATTCCGAAGCGATAAACAGTAGCTCATCTGGACCGATGTTTCCAGATCTGTAATCTCTTAAGCTCGACGGTACGACCCTTTGATATTATGGTGGCGTTGTCTGTGACCTGACCCTTAAGTATCAGGTCGAAGACCAGGTCATGAGACTCAAGAGTCGTACCGTCGTGCTCGAGGAACGTACCATCAACAACAGGACGGTCGTGCTCACGGAGTCGTATTCTGTCCTACTTCCATGCCCAGGCATCCAGTCGGCTGCAGCACTGAAATATTAAACAGTTTCGTCGACCCTTTCCAGCCAGTTCCAAAGTACTGTTGATGATCGGAGAAGATAGAAAGTTTTGGAATTGTTCTCTGGAAGGGAACGAGAAACTTGGATACCAGGCGACGGAACGGCGGCCTGGAAACCTGGATACCAGGCGATACACTAACAGTCTGGAAGCCTGGATTCCAGGCGATTGACTGGCGGTCAAGAAACCTGGAAAGGAGAGAGAAAGAAAAGGAGAGAGAAAGAAATGGAGAGAGAAAGAAAAAATTGCTTCATTTACATCGAACGACGAAGAACTATACTACGTAATCATTGTTCTGTACGGTGTGTGTGTGTGTGTATGTGTGTGACACATTTTAACACAACTTAAGTTAATGTTATATTTTTTATCATTTACTTGACTTTATCACTTAGGGATATAAATGGGTCAGGGGAACACGACGGTACGGTACGGCGCTGGAAGACTAGAGTACGAAGCGAAGCCTTAGGCATGACGACCTGGTCTTTGACGTGACCCTCGAAGGCCACGCCGGAGGTCATGCCATCATGCCCCAAGGCACGCACCGTCGACCTCAAGGATCGCTCCGCCGTGCTCATGGGTCGTACCGTCGTGATCCTGGGTCGTACCGTCGTGATCAAGGGGGTGAAGGTTAGCTCTCATCAGCGATTTGCATAATCTCTTTGTTAACCAGAAATAAAGACAAATGAATAATAAATGTAACACCTGTGGTGTCAGTGGGCCAGTTATCGTGAAGAATTTAAGTTTCTTCCATAATAAACGATTTCTGGGTCGATGGTGAGACTTGGAAAGTCGATGACGTGCGTGCAAGCCCAGCGAGACACATCAGTCACCAGTAGCCACGTCTGTGGCAGCGTTGGCATTCAGTATTGCGTCATTCGAATACCAAAGTTTATATATGTGTGTGTGTGTGTGTGTGTGCGTGTCCACGCGTCTTTGACGGAATATATTCTCATTTGGGTATAGGAATATTCAAGAGTATGGGAATATTTCTCAATATCCGCGTGAGGTTGTTTGGATTTCCAAGAATTCGTCTGTCTCTCTTTTTCTTAAAGGTCTGTCCCTCTGCCGGAGGCTGTGCTAGAATCTATGCCAACAATTCATGCAGAATGCCCGCCTCTGTGTCACCGCCTTCCTATGTCTGTGTCGCTGCCCGCCTCTGTCTGTGTCAGGAGTTGTAAAAGAATGCCAGTCCTCCGCTGTGCCTATACCTGGGGCAAGTGGGGGATACGCACCTACTGCTGCCCGGGTGTGTCAGCCGTAACCCGTAATGATCATGCAGGCTGTTCGTGTAGTAAAGCTGCAGTGCATACTGCATTACTTACCCCCCCTGCCGGGCGGACGTGCGTGACTGCCTGGCCAGTGCTGGCACCAGTGAGTCACCCCCTAAGACCTTCCTGCCGGCGCTGACGTGCTGGCCTGACGCTTGGGGCCGTCTGACGTGTCAGGACACACACGGGAGAAAAACCAACATAGCTTTATGGTGTTTGTCTGGCCCGTGTTGACGGAGGGGAATTTCCGACGTCTCTCGCCATTGTTCTGACGAAAATAGTTCCCTAATTTTAGACCTTTCTATTTTGGATTTATTTTTGTAACTGTGTTTATTGATAGTTCACGGATTTATTTTTGTATCCGTAGTTTTGATGATTTGTTTTATTGTAATTTTTATTTACTCGTAATATCAATTTTTTTGGTATAGAATTTAAACAGTTGTTTACACATTTTTATACTTTATATTTGAGGTGAGAAGATAGTTAAGTTCCCCTTATTTATAATTACTTTCGTCCGGAAGATACATGTGTGTAATTATTTGTAATCAACTTTACTGTACGGGGAGGTAGGGAGTTGTACATTCCTAGGGCCTCTTCTCTTGAACTTCCTCCTCTACCATACATCTTTTTTTAAACTTTTGTATGCTCCCCACATTCACTATATAATAACTCAGTATATTCCATTCTTTTCTCTGGTAAACTCTAAAAATATTTCTTTACATCCTTTTTAATAAGTTTATTCTTAAATTTCATGCCATGGCCTGTGGGTCCTCTGTCCCCGAATATTTCAAAATACTCTTCAACATCTGCATCATCAGGATGATTTAAAAGACTGAATATTGTGATCAGGTCACCCCTCACTCTTCTCTCTTCCATATGTGTGTTTATAATTATCTTTTATGTCATATGTGTGGCCAGACGGTCTGATAAAGTTCTGTTGTACTGATCTCTCCTCTACTCCTAATCCGGTACGAGAGACGGGCCCAGATTACCAGGGCTCCTCCAGGAGGAGTGGCCGGCTGGAAACGCTGTCGTGGTGTGTGGTGGGTCTTGCCCTACCGTCCGTCTCTTGTCTACTGACTTGCTGTAGTCACTGTGGAGGTTGTTGCCCCGTCGGCCTCTCTAGTTTGCTGATGGTTGCCGCAGTTACTGTGGTGAATGTTGCCGTGGTGGTGGACGTTGTTTGCTGATTTGTTGTGCTCCCGTTTTCTTCCGTAGTCGCTTCCATAAAGTGTGTGCCGCTTACCTACCCCTCTCGTGTTCATTTGTTCCCTGGGAACTGTCCCTCCCTAGCGGCAGGGAGATCTTTAGGGAGATGATCGTCAGGTTTTCACCATCATTTTTATGCGGCTGTGGATCTGGTAGTTAACAAATTCTTCCAGAATCTTGTTGGAAAGCGTTGGACGCTGGATAGACACGCTCTTCCAGGAATTCCTTGTGATTCCAGAAATTCCATTACTTTTTGATTCCCACCCAGTGTGCTGATTGGGTATAGTGTGTGTGTGTGTGTGTGTGTGTGTGTGTGTGTGTGTGTGTGTTTGAGGGGGTGAAGATGGGTTGATGCGTGGGGGAGATGTTGAAGGGAGGAAGGGGTGGGAGTGATTGAGATGTGTGTGGATGACAAGGGAGACGATTGGAAGAGGTGGATGAAGGGAGATGGAACATGTGGACAGGATAGGGCCGTCTAGGAATGAAACAGGAAAAGAAAAAGACACAAATAATGATTCATATTTGGATCCACCACAGTTGGTTTTACAGTCAGTAGACTTAAGGATTATATTTTGCCTTGAATTTAGGTTTTGTAGTAAAAAAAAATCCATATAGAAATGTCCATAAATATCGATATTTTTCATTGTGATATTTCATAATATTGGAGAGTCAGGGTTGCAAGTGTCATTCGTCAAATAAGAGGTATTGTAGGCGGTGCAGACCTGTGGTTTCCGACCATCAGGTATTGCCCGCAGCATATAGATCTATAATGCTAATAATAGATTTTCTATATTTCGCAGGTGAGGACACGGATACAGCAGCCGCAGCTGGTGATGTATTCTGGCCACTGTTGTAGATACAGTAAAATAAAGTATAAAGGCAGAAAATACAGTAGGAAATATATAGCTCTTATTAGCATAGAAAATACATTAGGCATTGGGAGATACATTAGATAATGCAGTAGAGGAATGCATTCCATTAGTTTCAACTTGAATGACGAATGTTAGTCTGTAACATAACTAAACATTAAATGTATGTGTATAATACATTGTCGTCCATTCCTAAACATAATGATGTACCTTCAGTCGTTTTTATAAACGAATTAAACTGTAGTAGTGAGCTTGGATGTCAGGAAGGTATAAACACGGTACCTCGGAGACCTTGGGAAGACAGTAGACAGCGGAATGGAGACGTACAGTGGATGTAAGAATACATTAATACTGTACGTCATTGTACAACATCCCATCTCATGGTATATATTGGTTATGACATGCCTTTACACACACACACACACACACACACACACACGCACGCACGCCAGGCTCTGCCCAAGGACCATTGATCTCCTTGATCTATACAAATGACTTCTTACAAGGACTTTACTCGTGCCTGAATGCGTTTGCGGATGACGGCAACACGAGGGAAGTAAAGAGCGGGGATTGCATCAAGCTACAAGGGGACCTTGACAAATGCAGAAGTTGGTCTGACGTATGGATGGTGAAATTCGACCTGAGTAAATGCAAATAATGAGAGTAAAAGAAGGTATCGGCGTGAATATTATTCCTCGGGAAATAAAGCCGCAGGAATTTGTGCTTCAGAGGGACTTTGGGGGGAGTTGAAACCGTCGCCAATCCGTCACCAGGAGAAGAGTAAAAGGAGACATACTGTCCGCTGGCAGACATGAGAATCGCGTGCAAGTACATGGATGAAGAAACATTCAGCCAGTTGTATACGTCGCATGTGATACCAAAGACTATAATGTTTTCTCATGTTTGGTCACGGCACTTTAGTTATCAAATACGAACAAATCCGTTAAAAACTTCATCATATTTTAGTCCTCGTAATGAAATTAAATAAAAAAAAATCCTCAGACATGTTATTTTTAATATTTTAGTTAATCCTCGAACAGGAATACGTTTGATACGAATGAAAATATGACTGACGTGAGTAACCTAGCCAGACTTCTTTCACTGGGTCACGTCAACTCTTATGAATTCTTCAGTGGCTCTTTTTCAGTTTCCTTAGATGTATTTCTGAGCTTTTGTTTATTTATACGTATTCATATATATATATATATATATATATATATATATATATATATATATATATATATATATATATATATATATATA
>JAYMFT010021652.1:0-16392 GCA_038088735.1 Panulirus argus
ATATATATATATATATATATATATATATATATATTTTTTTTTTTTTTTCTTCTTTTTTTTTGATAGATGGATACATAGATAGTTAGATAGAAACTTAAAGATGGATTGGTAGGTTGTTAAATACATTAGCAGAAAGGGAGGGAGAGAGAACGGAAAACAGACGCACTCAAAGTGACAAACGTATAGATACAGAGAGGGCGAAAATCTCAGTACTAATCACTGAACGAGAAACATAAACGACGAACCGGAAAATTAATGTCTGTTCCTGGCATTTCGTATCTTAGGCTTCCCCCCCCCCCCACAAAGTCCAGCTTCGAAGCTGGCTATGAGCTCGACATATCGGAGAAAGGGTATGTCGAACATACTCCCATGGTGTGGCGAAAGGGGGGCAGAGCATATCGCTCATGCTACCGTGGTGTAGGGAGAGGCAGGTGCATCAAGCCATGAGAAGGAGCAGCCCGGCGGGTGGGTCAAGGAAGCCCAGCTTTCTCAGCAGAGGATCGGCCGTTTAATACGATGCCCAGGCCGGACCGGCCGGCCTCAACTGTGTCTTATAACTCGTCTGGAAGTACAGACAAGACAGGCTTCACTCTTTTCATAGACAGTTACTGTACTCTCCGTACCGTCTGTTGTTGAGGCTTTAGACAGTTCATGGAATGTGTGGTGTTCGCATCTAGCCGACGTTGGTTAGGAATTATGATTTAAGAGATGATTTATTAACTAGAACTGATTGTTGTTTAGAATGTAATGGTTGGTACTGTACGTGCTCAACCCGCGGGGTCTGTACAAGGACAAGCCTCATTCTCAGTTGAATAAACCGCTTACGTTAGACACGTGACATGCCAGATGTCTGGACAGGACATTTCGTTGAATTACACGATGGTTCAGGACGGTAGCCATTCTCTTGTTTCTTTGGGACGAGAGTTGAAGACTGAAGGTTTGTGACTGTTGTGTGTTTGCTGGATTAAGTCCGGTCAGTTGTCGTCTTACTTGAAGATTGATGCTTCGAGAGTGATTGTGTCAGACGTAATGAATGACAGTCTCTTTGCATTAGCATATGACAAGAGTTGCAAAGGCTGGTGTTGAAGGCAAGGTTGACGTGTGTTGTATAACAGTGATTGACAGTGTCTCTCAGTCTTGGTAGAGTCAGCCAGTGTCCCGATAGAACCTGGCAGTGCCTGATGGACTCTACAGCATCCTGGAACATCTGCCAGGGTTCTGGTCGAGTCTTTCCAGAGCCGTTACAAAGTTTTGGTACCCATTAACCAACTGACGTCTCAGATTGACCCACATATAGTAATTTCAAAATGTCATTGTCCATATCAAATGTTATAGACTATATAAGGTACAGTGGTATAGTATATATATGATATAGCGGTATAGTCTTTATCAGATACAGCGTTACAGTATGTATCAAATTCTCTTCTGTAATCTCACATATCTGCCTGAAATGCCTCATAAGTTTCTCCGTGTCTTTGTCAGAGGATTTACACTCAGCAAGCGACATCGTTGTACCTTCTGTCCTTAGAATTTGTAGAGGCCATTAACGAACACCTCTCGTGCTTCTGGCGAAGGGAACGAGTGCTGGAACATGGAACGGAGTTGGGTACTGGTTGCTTCCAGAGAAGCTCTCCTACCATTCCAGGCTGTTCCCTGACGCACCCAAAGTCAAGATGATGTTGGAATCATTCATGTTCCTGTCATTCTCATTGTGGTCGCCACTGTCATTGGCGTGTTCTGTCATCACTTCCGTTTCCGTGCGTCATTATCTGCTACAATTATTTACACTATTTTTGACAAGAGTCTATCTCCAGGGTAGGGATCACCTCCTAAGTGAAAGAAATACCCCCTAAGGGAAGGGATTACACACTTATGAATCTCTGTACAAGTGAATGTTACTCCTGCGAGGCGTTAGTTAACATTTCCAGCAAGCTACTGTTAATTTTTGTTAGTTTTCAGCTTTCAAACGTTGGTTAAGGCGTTATGAGACATTTCTCCACGACTTGCTTATTGTTAGTTTCTTCTTATATTTGTGACGTCCCGGAGGCTCCATCTAACATCACTCGGTGATCTGTTTATTGTTAATTCGTTTCTGCTTGACATTCACGTGTGGTGGGAATTTCAACGCCGCTGCTGTGGGTAGTGGCGGAGTCCAGGGCGCCTGCCCGCACACGGTTGGCCTCTGAGCTGTTGTGTTGTTCGGGGAGAGGACGGCGAAGGTAGACTGCCTGAAACTACGTGCGTTTAAGCCTCGATTTGGGTTTTAGACTCGTTTCATTGGTTGGCCACGGAGTCAGATGGTTGGCAGAGCGGCCAGGTGGCTGGCACTGTGTCTAGATGGTTGGCCTGTGTGTGTGTGTGTGTGAGAGAGCAGCGCGGTGTTTGTGATGCGGTCGACCACAGCTTTCTCCTTCGTATCTTGAGCCCCGGCGCCTGCCAGACCTTCGTCTCTTCGTCGGCGGCCGCAAAGGTATCCAGACCCTCGCAGTCTGACTCCATAAAACGCTTACTGACGATCTTGCTTTGACCAGTCCTGTAGAAGTCTCCACATGTGCTGCGTGCACCTCGCGCGCTTCGCGAGGAGGGAAAATGGATATTGGAACGTCCCATTGCTCGTCAGCTGCTTTCCGAAAGAGAATGGCGCGCACGCTCCTCGGATATCGCTGCTTGTCGTTAATACTGTTCTCCGTTGTCACTGTTTCTCGATCCGTTATTGCTGTTTCACTCCTCTCTTATTACTGCTTCATTTCTCCGTTATTACTTTTTACTGTTATTACTTTTTCACTACTCCGTTCACTACTCTGTTAATACTGTTTTCCCTCCTGTTAATACTGTTTCTCACTATCCTGTTATTCTGTTTATCTTCTCCGTTTTTCCTGTTTTTATCAGTCCCGTTATTACTATTGTTTCCCTCACCTAGCATTTTTTCTTCCGTTATTACTGTTTAACTGTATTTTCGTTGTCACTGTGCCTTTCTCCGTTGGTACCGTTGTTCTCCAAACCGTTAATACTATGTTCTTGTTATTAGTTATTGTAACTCCCTGTTATTAATCATTGTCATTTTTATTATTGACGTGCATCTCTCATCCCTGTTATCACCGTTTAATCTGCCGTTGCCGTTCCTCCCGCTAACAGTGGTTGCGTCTGCATACGTCAGCTTTCTCCATCCGCGGGATCTGGCCGCTGCCGCAGCTGCGGACGGACGGACGGACGGACGGACGGACGGAGGCGCCCCGCGCCCTCCCCGCCAGCTGGGAGAAATCTTTTAAGACGGGGAGAAACCTGCTCGTGTATTGTTGCGGGTTGATCACGTTGCTGCGCTGTAGCTTGTATTTCCTCTCTCTCTCTCTCTCTCTCTCTCTCTCTCTCTCTCTCTCTCTCTCCCAAGGTGGAGGCGTCTTCCACTTAACCTGAGTGGAAGTCTTCCACGTCATTACCAACTCTCTCTGCTCTCGTTTCTCTTCAGTCGTCCCTTTTCTGTCCGCCATGATGTCGCTTCCCTCTCTCCCTCTTCTACAAGTATTAGACCGGCCACTGTCGTCCTGAGATCTATACTTGGGTGTCCCAGCCACTACTGTATGGACTGGACTCGCGTCAAACAGCTGGCTCCTGCTGCATCTGCTTCCCATAGTTTCCGTGCGGAGTCCCGCCTTACGAGGATGGATCGTCATGATTTATTTTTTCTGTCGAACGTTGAAGTTATGAACATCTCTAGTTTTGTTTAGTCTTTCCCTCTTGCGATACGACAAGTCTTCGATTAAGCCGTGCTTTATGCCCGTCATTTGTCGGCTACTGCTCAGGGGTCGTACCGATCACCGCACCTCGGGGGGGGCAGGGCTCAGTCTGGACGCACCGTGGAACGAGGATTAGTTCAATTCTCTTGATCAATAATTAGTTGGCTGATAATTTCGTAGGCAAGAGACGCCACTCAGGAAATGATTACTGTCCTGATGATATGTTCATCGATATGCTATTTAAGGCCTTGAGCACGACTCTACGACCACTGAGTATAATACTATGACCCTTGAGCACGACTCCACGACCACTGAGGATGACGACACGACCCTTGAACACGACTTTACGGCGCTTCCTCGTGAGGTCCCAAGGCCTTGACCTGACCCAGAAAAGGTCACGCCATGGCGTACCGTCGTGCTCAGAGGGTTAGACGCGGCGTAGAATCTCCTGGGAAATCAATATCAACATCTTGCATTGGCGACGCTCCTCATCGTAGAGAAAAAAAAGAAGCCATCGCGTGACCATCATGGCGGCCGTCACGTGACCATCACGGCGGCCAGCCTGAGGGGCTGTACCGCCTTCAGGGCAGACGCGAATGTATCGCAGGGCATCGCTTGCATCGTGCTATCGTCTTCCACGGGTCTGTCGCAACACTGCAGACGGTGTCCAGCATAAGGTTGCTGTCTGACCCCAATAACTTATAACGAGTCGGAATTAAAACCGAGTTTTAAACATACGGGTTCATTAAGTGTCTAAATCCTGAGGAGTTCTCGGGAGATATTTTAGGATTACATTTTGCGTCGATCGTCGGCCATTTCTTGAAAAGGTCAGGCGCCAGACATCGATCCGTAGCATTATTTACCGGAGGTCTGATCAGTCGCATTATTTTCATCGCCCCTCTTTACGGAACTTTGAAGACTTTACATTAACCAGCGAGCGATCTCCATTATCGTCGGGTCCTCTGTCATTACGCCGTCCGCTGGGTCCTTATATTCGTTTCTTGTGGTAGCATTTGATTCAAGAAGGCTGTGAATAAAATATTTCCCGTAAAGGCCAAGTGATGCTGGTTTATTCTCTCGTAATTCGTAAGGTACGACTGGTATTACTTTCCTGTCCGAGTTCCCACCTTTTGTGTACAATTCCTTATCTTTTTTTGTTCGTCCGTGAGAAAAATTTGAATTTGAACAGTTCGTTGGAAATCGTCTGTTGAGTCGGTGTTGGGAGCCAGCTAGACCAAGGGAGTGATAAGACTTTTTTCAACGCACCGCAGAACGGGGCGGGTATGGGAGACGCTAATTACCTTAGCGAGCGGCAGGCAGGGCGAAATCCCTAACGCTTTCAGGGTGATGACTTAACACCCCCCCTCTTGGTGGATCTGAATTAAGCTTTCCAAGTCTCGCTGTGGCTCTAGAACATCGCCTGCACCATCGCTATGCCCAGCAGTGTGATCCCCGACCACCACGAGAGAAGGGAATGGACGCACTTGAATCAGGTAATATCTTGCCACACCGTAAGCGTTGAAGTTATATGCACTTAGTCCCCTGAGTGCACTTGCCAGTTTCCACTACGAGGGAAGTATGAGGACACTTTGGAAAAAGGCTGTTAGATAAACGAGAATCGACTTGGCAGACTAAAATGACGGAACTTTACTGTCATTTGTCTTTCTCGGGTACAGAGGCTGTCATTGTACACATATAACAGAAAATAAGCATGGAAGAGTTTTAAATTAACATGACAGCATATGATGCAAAGCATCATATGTCTTGATGATAATGCTGAACCCTTGTAAGTGAAATCGACGGTATGATCATTGGGTATCATCGTTTACACACACACACACACACACTCACACAGCCACCTCCCGCTACACTACACTACACTTACATAGGTGTATATGGGTCGATAGCAAGACCAGGTGTCTGGTCGACAGCAAGACCAGGCTGGGGGACGGATTGGGTTTAATTTGGGATGAACGGAAGTAGTGTACATGTCTCATTTAGAGTTGAGGTGAAGGGAATCCCAAGTGTCTCGAGTCAGCGAAGACGACAGTTGGAGGGCTTGATGATGGTCCTGGCGTGTTCCTTCCAGCTTAAGTTTATCGTCCAGAGTGAACAACCTGGGAAGGGGGGAGAGGGGAGTGTTAGGGCCCAGTGAGACAGCAGGCAGGGGGACCTGGCTGTGGAGGGTAAAGCTCATGTGCCTGACCACAGTCGGTGGCAGCGCCTGACCTGCAGGCCTGTGTTGCAGACGTCTGTCTTCTCATATTACAGTAAATTATCAAAGACCTTGAAACAATTTTTTACACAACGTTGTCGTCAGTTCTCTCAACATAACATTCCTTTGCTTACATTTGCATACGCTTTATTGCCTTAACACCCACACCCAGCATGCCCCTTGGCCCACACACGCCTACCGCCGGACATTACCATACCACACCAGTAGCCACAAACCCACACACCCAATTTTCTGTGGTAATTAACCCCACCATGAGACTCAGCAGCCACGTTCAACGCACGTACGTAAAGATGGAGTTTACGACGCTCATTAGCGGGACTCGCTGACCTCCCGTCCGCTGGTCGAGTGGCCATCGTAATCTGTCATCCCTGTTAACACCTTGTTGGCCGATTGTGTCCCTGATTAAGTTGCCGTGACCGGTTCCCGACGCAGATCATGACGGATGTGAGGATCCGGTACACTGTTGGCCATCACATCGGCTGACCGTTGAATAATACATGGATAATACAAATATTCATACTATTATTATACATTGTAAACTTACTAGCGATGGAGACACGTGGGAGCTTGTTAAAGGGATACACAGATGAGATAATGACACAATACCGAGTGATACATAAATATACAAGTGAAACATAGAATTGCATATATAGATAGGACAAAGAAGTGATAACACATGTGGGGGTCTTTGATAGACTGATGAAGATACAAGCGTTAAGACACATAGAAGCCTGTGGGGATACATAGATAAGATGAGCATAAGACTAGGAAGTATGTATATTGAGATACATAGATAATTCGTGTAAGTTTTAAGTTACTTGGAAGTTTACGAGTTATAGTATATATATATGATGTACTGTGATGAGTTCATTAAGGGATACATATATGACAAATGATATATATTAATAAAATTTTTGAGGGAAACATATTCAAAACATAAATACATAAGCATAGTGTATACATACGCTACACGTTATAATACATACACTGGACATTCACGTGATAAGCCAAGTAAAGTTACTGATGTATACATATAATGCACATGTAGGCATGTGGACGGCTGGACAGAACGCGACGTGCAGGCGATATTTGAATGAACATATTCAAGTGGATTTACATAATTTAAACACTAACACGGATATTCAAATGAACCGTACTGGTGTTGGTAGAAATAGTAATTGCATGATTATATCTAAAGTCTTGTACTAGAAACTAATATGGCAAATGTTTATTTGTTTACTTTGTGTTTGTCCCAGAATTCTTGCACTATATTTTTTGAGCAGTATTTAAAATACTTTCGTTCAAATGCCATCAGCGTCCTAAATAAGATTTTTTTTTTTTTGATGCTCTATATGAGTAGGGGCATGAACTAACAACTGTGATATACAGTGTGGACGCCTCGCGAATCCACAATGAAATTTGTGAAAGTCTGTAACACTTGGCATGCCGAGCCTTGAGCCTCCGCCTCTATGATGCATGACAAGGAGTCTTACATTTTTTTGTCTCTCTCTCTCTCTCTCTCTCTCTCTCTCTGAGCGCTGCCCCCTCTTTTTTCTTGCCTTTAAACCCTCATGTCGACCTCTTCATTTAATAGAAAAACATTGGTTATTAAGACAGCTTTACTGAATGTGGTGTAGAAATATTCAAAGAAAAACTGGAGCCGAACTTGCACGGATAATAGTGAAACTATCGGAGAAACAAGAACGGGATCAATAGTTTAGAAATATGGAAGGAATGCGATGTAAACAAACGGTGCGGTGATGAGGTCCTTTACTTCCGAGTTAGTAGATCCTTCATGACGGTACGGGACTTGCCTGGCCAGGGGAAAAATTATCGTACGCCATGATGACTCACTGGAATACACGTATTAACACTCGGGTGAATAAATGTGAAGCTAAACTCGGAGTATGAATCACTAAATGATAGCAAGGAGAGTGATGAATTATATAAAGGGTGAAAAAACAGCAGGTTGTGTTTTGAAACTAAAATACGCTGATGATTTTCAAGTGTTGGCAGCCCTGGCGTGACGTAGTACTCGAGCGGTTTGCGGCGAAGGCGCCAGAAACTCCTTAGTCTGGGTGAAACTGTGTTGGGTTAGAGTTACGTCCGCTCTTCCCCGAGTGATACATCATGGAGCTTTCGTTAGTGGGTGATAGGGTTTATGCTGCGGAATGCATACAGAAGAAAAGAGTGAGGAGGGTACGTGTAGCAGAATTTGAGTAATGGGAGTGGAAATATGGGTGATTTGTGACAAATAACGCGGTACTTAGCGACTCAACTCATTTGTTTTGGTTTCCGTTGCAGGGACGTGTGGAGTATTTGGTGAAATGGAAAGGCTGGTCTAACAAGTAAGTCATTGACAGTCGTTTTGATCACACATAATGCTCAAAAAAGCCCTCACATGCCTCCTGAACAGGCGACTAACGCTGGTGTATTGTTGTGTTCCAGGCACAACACATGGGAGCCGATTGAAAACATCTTGGACGTGCGGCTGTTGGAGGCCTTCGAGGAGAGGTAGGTAGCGCATGTGCGTGTGTGTGTGTGTAGCGGCTTCCGCACCCCACCACCACCAGTCCTCACTACATGTGTATTGTAGCGAGTATTGGTATGGATAGCCCAGGCGGGCCAGGGGTACTTAAGAGGATGTATGGATGTGTGTGTATGCGAGGCCGACAGCATTGTTATGGTGAGAGAGGCCAGAATGGCAGTGTATTCAGAATTTCCCCGGAAAGAAGGAAAATATATGCATTAATTTTGTGTCGCAGTTTATGTATTATGAATAAGTTTATTTGTTTTGGGGTGGTGTGTGACTCGCATGTTTGAATTGTAGAATATATTTTTTATCATTCTTGCGATGATTTATATGTTTTACCTGTTACTTATAAGGCGTATCTGTTTGCACCATAATTATGAATTAGTTGAATTGATAAAGGGTTATAAAAAGTGGCAAGTCTTCTTTGACAGGTAGTGGAAGAGGTCCCGTAAAACGGGGTTCGTATTTACTATTTCAGAAAACTAGTAAACTATCATGTATTTATTTTATATCTAATTTTGGTGTCTTAATTATTACAGATGTATAAAGAAAAGTTGTGCATTGATGGTAGGATATTTCTTGGCACGTACGATGGTGTTCCATTGTCCCGCTCGTGTGTTGACATTTCAATGCAAGAATCGACCAAAGTTTTCCACAGGTGACTATCCTGCTCATAGAGGATATTGCCCTCATGTTTTCCTTCATTGGAAGGTTGTACAATGTACCCAGATGTGATGCCTTGATGTGTAACTCGTTTGTTATGATTGTTAAGTAATCCGATATTGCGTAATGCCTCCGTGTGGACTGAATGACCTGTGTAATTCGGATGTTGCGTGTGGGGCTCTCAAATACCAGTTTGATGGGTTATGTTGGGAATTAGTTTATCTTATGGACGCCAGTTTATTATTGCCTTAGAATATTCATTGTACTTTGGATCTGATCGGATATGACAGCTTATTATGAAAGATAGTGTTTGTTTACAAGTTCATACCTACATGTGTGTGGCCAGGTAGACCTTGACATTTTCTTGATTGTTGCAGTGCTTGGTTTAGATTGTATGTGAATGTGACCATAAGTGCTTTTGTCATGGGATCTGATGGAGTCATAAGCCATGTTTGCAGCTTATCCTTCCCTTGGCCACCAACCAGGGTGCAGGTAGCCAGCCTCTCGGGTCAGAACTCATCAGTGGTAATGATGATACGACGGCTCTGCTCCGGTAAATCGCTACTTAATGTCCTGCTCGACGTTTCTCCACTTCATCTTGACTTCTTTATCAGACTCTGTGGGTGTACACTAGACTGGGATCTGGGTAACTGTGGGGTTTCAGGTTAGGTAGGGAGGGGGTATACGTTCTTGATTTTAATCACAGGTTGTTAAAAGTATTTGTTTCGTAAAGTCTTTTAAAACCTGTTTATAAAGTTTCATGGAGTAAATATGCGATGTTAGGATATAATGATAAATAGCTCGAGATCATGCATGGTATATGAGTTGCATATCCTTACACCCTGTTGTCTGTTGCTGCACCAGCAAGCCATGACTCGTCATGCGCCACAGATGGCTGGCTCTAACCTGTAAATCAGGAATGCAGGAGTGGATTCTGGGTTGGAGAATACCACGATTATGGCTTGGCTACAACTTCCGTGATTTATTGTTGTTGATAGCCTTGGAGATGTGGGGTTGTATGGCCTTAACGAGGCTGGGGTGTCGGCTTTTATCGCCTGGTAGCGGCCATGTGACGAGGGCGTATCCCAGAGCCGCCTATATGAAGACAAATTGTTTGCAGATGATACTTATTAAGAGATAGATTATACGGAACTAAGGCGTATCTCGAATGAGCGTATATGACGCCCATTATGCAGTGATGAATGGGGAAATTCGTCAAGACGGGGTTATGGATTAACAAAGTTGGTTGTGAGAGACGTATGTGAGGATTAGTGTCAGAACAGTAAGCCATTAGATGTTTTGGTGTGTTTTCTCTGGTTAGTCGTATATTTTTATGCTGAATGCATATTGTTAGTGAGGTTATGAATTCTTGTAACGAGAGCTGTGAGATTATTGAGATGCCGCAGAGAGCGTTTGTACCTGATTTAAGTGATGTCCGGCAGAAGGAAAAATGTATCCAAGTATTCGTTATGACAAAGGCTCCGGCCACGGACGGGAGCCATCTCTGAGGTTAAGCCTTGAATTAACAAGAGGGAGAGAGGTGCGCCTTTTCCAAAGGTTAATATTCCCTGGCAATAAGCATACGATGGCAACCTTACGTAACTTTCCGTTGTGTCGCGTGGAGATGCGATGACAGATGGGTTCTAATGAAGTGCGAGAGGCCGAGGGAAGGAGACGGATTGCGTGAATTAACGATAGTGAGGCAGCAGGTTTATGGGTGATAATGTGGACTGGAGCTGTGTGATCTGGAGTGATAGATAGCTTTCTGTGTGGCAGGTGACGCCTTCTCGAGCTGTTGGTTGCCGTAGTGGATGGTTGAGATGGATGGGCTCTCTGCAACAGGTGACGTTTGAGGTGTTTGTAGCGGCAGTGGGTTGTGTGGGTAGGTGGCTTCTCTCCACACCTGACGCTGTCGTGAATAGTTAGTAGCGACAATGGATGTGTGAAGTGTAGTACCTTATACAGCGCTGGATGCAGGAGATAGAACGTAAGGAAGGGAAAATGTTCATCGTGTTCAGCACCTGCTACGGATTTTTTTTTTTTAACGAGTTAATACGTCTAGTTCGAATTGTATAACGCGCGAGTACACACACGTTTAATACTTGAATGTAGAACTCTGTCCGTAACAAAAGTAGTTATCATGAGATAGGGTCGTGTGAGTGTCGAACGCCCTTCACTTACTGTTCTAAGAGGTTACTACACACATACACACACTCACAGATAAAATATATCAAAAAGCGAAGGAGCTTTGTGATATGCCATGTCGAATGTATCAGACGGCACGCCAGACAACCAGTATTTGCAAGGCATAAGAGTATAAACGAGTATAGTTGGAAAAGGGAGAAACGGAGAATCTATATTGAGAAAATTGTATGCAACGTAGGGATTGATCCAAAACTTGGCCTTGAATTCATCAGGATTAAATTGACACTTATTAAAGAAAGCTAATTAGGCTGAGGGCTTCAGAGAGAAGAGTTGCAGAGAATAATGTAAGGATGTGCGAGGAACAGTGCGACATTCACTGGTGTTTTCACAGCGGAACACAACAGTGATGAATTGAAGGTTGGGGAGGTATCATTAAGCAGTGAAATACGTAGGGTCTTGAGTCTTCTATGGCTCAAGACCCAAATGGAATTTCTCCAAATATTGTTTGGAGATGCGGTGAACTAACCGCATGAAGTGTTCACGATGTCTATGAAAAAAAAAAGGCAAGGCGGAAGAGGGCAGACGTCGCTATCCGTCTTGAAGAAACGAGATCGTGCGGAGGAGGAGGATCTGAACTACAGGAATAACACGGGTGAGAGGCGGCGTGGTTCCAGCGAAGGGCCATGCGTAACGAGCCTCCTGGATTTCTACGAAACAGAGCTGCGTTATGGATGAGGGAGGGCCGGGTGGCTTGTGCCCGGATCTGGACCGCCAGAAGGCACTAGGCTCTACCACGCGGTTGGCTGGTAAAGCTGATCTTCAGGCAGGAACAATAGGAAGACGACTTAGATGGATAGATGGATACCTCAGTGGAAGGGGGCAAAGGATATATTTCAAGGGAGCCTTCTGAAATTGCTTCTTTACTAGCGGGGGTCTGTTATTTTTTCATGAGGGACGGGAGTGGACATCGTTCCCAAAATGTCGACAGGTTCCCTCATTAGGAGCATAATAAATGAGACAAAGTGTCTGCTGGCAAAGATTGAAATAATATTTATAAACAGAGATAAGGAAATGTTTAGGAAGCTGGTCATATCACTAGAGTCTGCGTCTCAGGTCTGGTGATTAAGTGAAGGGCAACAGACCCAGTGCCAGAATTAAGAGAGCGTAAGTTACAAAAAGTTTTAGACTCGACCAGTAAGTGAAATTATAAGGAGTGGCGACCGGATCACAGCCAAGTGTGAGCATTTGGTAGATCGCATGGATAGTACAACCGGAGGCTAGAACACGAAGCTGAGCAAGAAAGTGGTATAGGGTTAAATAAATGTACAAATGTTGTATATGCACAAGTTTAGTGGATTGGTTGGAATGAATAGAATGAAGCGTACAGAATTTTAAGAGTTTTATAACTACACGCATACGCACGGACACGTAATGATTTCGTAAATGTAAATAGGTGAAGGAGTGACCCGGATATGTAGATCATAGTCCATCATGGACTCGGGAACGTCCGAATGAATTCATTTTGTTGGGTCCAGCCAGCCCGATTGGGTCGGGCCCTGGAGGTGTGCTGTGTCAAGGAAGCACTACGAAATCTGTCATAGATTTAGTCTTTACATGTACCATGCTAAGCTCGGTACTCCCAGCGCCTGTAATATTACTTTTAGTATGGTGGATTAGGATCTCTCTCTCTCTCTCTCTCTCTCTCTCTCTAACCCAGTGTATGACGCGTGACAGAAATAACCATCAAATATAGCTGTTGTTACATACGGGCTTGCATGTGTTAGGCCGTATGTGCCAGCTCAAGCACGTCGCTGTATTAATTTACATATTCAACAATGTTTTTGGGGCTTCTTGAAATATACGTTCGCACGACAGCAGAAACCCGATTAGTCAGCGAGGGGGTCCGTCCGTTACACGTACCGTGCTTTGCGAGGGAGAACCTCGACTTGCGAATGTCCGTTACATGACACGGAGACGGAAGTGCACAGAAGCTGTTACGTAACCCGACCGTAACAGAACTACATAGCAGCGACTAACCAATTGATTTGTGTCGGTAACCCGGGCAAATTTAGCTGTTGCATAACCAGGACATGATGGAAGGGCACAGCGGAGACTAAAGAAGCTGCTACATGACCTCGGCCGTAACGGAAGTATAGAGCAGCGACTAACGAAGCCGTTACGTATCCCGCGCGGGGCAACATGGGGCTGCTGAAGAATGTTTTCTTTGTCCTTTGTGTTCTAATTTGTTTGTTGTGGTTGTGTGTGGGGGGAGGGGGGGGGAGACGCCTTCTCGAGGCCTTGTAATTAGGGCCCGAACGACCTTCAGAGCTGGGCGGGGCATGGTGGGTCGTACGGTACCGGTGGGTGTAGTATGGTGGGTCGAACGACACTGGGGGGGGGGGGGAGTAGCAAGGTGGGTCGAACCGTTCCGGGTGTGACATGTAATTGCAGGTCATGCATCATTTTAGGGGTAAGGCCATTCGACCCTGGAGTCGTCCCGTCGTGCTCTGGGTAGTTTAAGGTACGACAGATGAGACACGTGGAACGATTAACTAGAATGTTGTGGCCTTCACTGGTGAATCATCGTACGTGGCGCGATTCCTGATGTCTCGAGTTTGGGAAAAGATTCTTTTATTTTTTCAGGTGTGAAATAGATTCATTGGTCGTATTCAGATGTATGAATCGTTTGTGCTGGTCTCTCGGTTAATTAGATTGATATTCATCCAAAGATGATTATTAGTTTTACTTGTCATCACTGATTCATCGCATGGAATTAATGTTGATTCATTGTATTCATGCATGTGGTACCTTTTGTGTATCACTTGTTATTCATTGAATCATGTATTTTGATTAATTATAATTATATTTATTTAGGCGTCAGTGATTCATTATTAATTCAACATGTTTTGTTTTTAATCATCAGGCATCACTTGTTCATCGTTGATTTATTCATTATCAAGATTCTATTGGTTAACAAAATAGATTTCTTAGTGATTCATGACGTTGAATCGCCGTTTTATTGCATCATCAAATCTTTATTCTCAATTAATTCATCGTATCTTAGTGATTCATTGTTTTTATGAATACATTTCAGTCCTTGTAGTGATTCAAAATATTGGTGTCGCTTCATTTAAGAACGCGTCGTCCATAACGAGGCTGTTATTGATCCATCATGTCGTATTGGTCATCCACGTCTTTTATTAATAATTCCTCCCGTGACTTTTACTTGGAAAAGTGCGTCAGACAGAGAATGACTGGCATTTCGTGAAAGGGTCTTGGACGCTGGAGATCGACGCTGATATTATAGTTAGGTCTGAGAGCTCGGTACACGCGCAAGGTGACATAATTAAAGAGAACTTTATTTAAACAGGTTTTATACAGGTTTGTGTTGCGTGATGGTACTGTGTTTTTTCCCCATTGTACGACCGGGATTGTCTCCACAGGTTATATAAGTTCATTGTTTGTTGTAGTTGTTTCTCTTCCACATTAGGAATGACTGTAGCACGTTTCGGTGCCACGTCGTGCATGGACAGCTGTGGATGGAGTGGCTGCGTGCAAGGGAGGCCGTTTTTCCATAGGTGATGACGCTGACTACGCTAAGCCGGGAGAAGCAGCAGTTGTATAAGAAAAGAAATCGTAAGAACGCCACTGTATGATACGTGTTCGGGAATGACTTGACACTTGTATGTCTCGTGTTTTTGGTCTTAAGGGTAAATACAGTGGGTTTGATACAGAACTGGATGTTAAAGTGGAGACCCGTTTGTGCTGGAGGTATAAGTCGACAGGTCTTAAAAACCACGTGAGACAATATTAGGTAAGTGAGCGCCTGGGGGTCAGCGTGGGGGCGTGTAATGGTCTCTCTCAACCGCAGGTAGCCAGGTTAACGTGACCCTACCTCGGGAGGAGCGTCATCCGACCCGGGTGTAAAAATGTCAGTAGCTTTGGGCACTGTCGGTAATTGCTGACGGTGATCGTATTAGTTGGCGTATATTATTGTTGCTGGGTTTGCTGTTGGTATGTCTGTTTTCTACCCATGTGTGAGTTGAATAATGACAGCAATAATAATAGAAATAGTAGAGTAATAATGATAATCGTGTTAATCACAGTAAGAATAATAACGATGATGATATTGATAATAGTAATGAAATTGACAGTAGTAAGCATTTCATATGATTAACTGCAGCGAAGTACTTAGGTAAAATTTTGAGTTTTGAATTGTTTTTATAAACACAGATACGGAGCTTCACACCTACTCTTCCGGTCGCTCACGGCGGTCGGGGCTGCTCTCGAGGCGGTCTTTTTCAGCTGCCATGCGGTTGTCGTTCCGAACTGAAACCCGGGGGAAGAGGGATCGGTGGTGGCAGGAGATGACTGTGGCGTAAATGGTGCCTGGGTTTAAGTGTTGGATGAGAGGACCTGTACTGTTGTAGAGCGCCACCCGGTAGGTGGAAGTCGAAGGAACGAAGATTACTTTAAATACTTCATTTTTCCCTTTACTTCAGGAAGACCCGGACTGATAGGATCTCGCTGGAGAAAAGTGCCTTCGTAGTAGAATGTGTCGGATTATTCGTAAGGATGATGCAGGAAAGGTCAAGGTCGAGATCAGAACTTGAAGTTTTTTAAATCTTTTCATGTTTTGCTGGGTAATTCAAAGATCCGCTTATGTCGCTTCTTCGCAATTAAAGTTGATCGGTCCGAAAAAAATATATATTTTGTAGCGTATGACGCGCTCAAATGCGCATGTGTAAATGCTCGTGTCTGCATCATTTTGTAAGGAGAAATTTCTGTTTGTGGAGTAAAGTACGTTACTTCCTTCAATTCCACGTGTATAGTCTTGGGTTAGAGTAAAACTGCATATGTTTGTTCCCTGATTAATATCTTCGCAAGCTGTAGGAAAAGAATCTGGGAACACATTGCTTTAATATCATACTTTTTTTTTCTTTTTGTAACCTTTCTAAGTTAAGTTGGAGATGTATTTTAGGGACGTTTTTAGATGATAAGAGTCTCTCTCTCTCTCTCTCTCTCTCTCTCTCTCTCTCTCTCTCTCTCTCTCTCTCTCTCTCTCTCTCCCCCTCCCTCTC